>SNQJ01S0015170.1:110086-147152 GCA_010110895.2 Picea sitchensis
TCTCAAGTTCTGATTTAGATTCAGAGCATGCATCTGATTCAGAAGCCTTCAACTCAGCTACCAGTGACTGCTTGGCCTAACACTCAATTGTGTTGTGAGTGGAGCTCTTATGGAACTCACACCACTTCCCCGTGTCCTTTATTGGCTTCGTGGTGTTGTTCTTTGCTTGTATCATTGGCGGGTAATCCTGGGCCGCTTCGCCTTGGCTTGGTCCTTTGTTCTGTGGTTTGGGGGTACCTTTCCCTTGCTTCTGATTCGCAGACCCAAAGTCTCTCTTTTTCTGTTTGAACTTCTGCTCAATCTTGGCAGCATATCGATACGCCACATCAGGTGAGGAGATCTTGAGGAAGTCCATTTCCTCCTGAATGTATCTATGTAGAAAACTGCGGTACTTTAACACCAAATGTTTCTTTGAATCTTTGATACCCAACTTTGTGCGTAGGGTATGAAACGGATTCATCATCTCATGCACATCTTGGTCCCTTTGCTACTGCAACATAGTCCATTGTATGTATTTGTCCTCATAGATCCCAATGGGATAATATTGTTCCTTGATGGCATCTTGAAAATAATTCCAAGTGGGTGTGGTCGAGAACAGAGAGGGTTCCCCCTCTCCCTGTTGCTCCGAGTAGGTTTCCCACCAGTCCTTGACATGGGCGGTGACTTTGAGGAGTGAAAAAATAATCCTTTCTCGGTCGGAAAATTCATGAACCAAGAAATATCCTTCTAACAGATTCAACCATCTATATACGACATCTGCATCTATTTGGACCTCAAATATGGGAATTTCAAAGTTTACTTGTACCTTAAAAGGAGTGGTGCCTCCATAGTGGCTATTGGATGTCGAAGCACCACTAGTGGGAATCCGTTGAAGAATCTGGGAAAAGTTGTCCACCATCGCGTTCCTTTGTTTCTTGAAGGACTCCTCGAGCAACATTTAGATAGGATCTCCTACTCCCTCATATTTATTTTCTTCCCCCATGGGCGGTTGTCGGGGTTTGTGAGAGTGATCTTGCAAAGGTTCAACTAGATTGAGCCCCAACTCCTTATACCCCAACCTCGTTGGGGACATGCAAAGAACGATCGAGAATGAGAAGACTGCTTTGATACCACTTATCTGAATTTATGTAGGAACACAATGAAATATATAAATACACATAAACAGAGAGATGCAGTGGAAATAAGACTTCATTTCATTAATAAAAAATTACTGAAAGATGCTTACAAACAGAATGGAAATAAACTAGCTAGGGCGCTGGTAGCTTATCTCTAAGAAGAGATGTGGTAGCTACTGGCCTCTGAAATTCCTATTACAATGAGGCTCGAAGGCCTATATATTACTGAGAAACAATGGAAAACCCTAAACATACAAAAAACTAACCTTAGGAGATGAAGCACTAGAATATGGGCCCTGTTGGGGTAATTGGTACATCAATTTCCCGGGGTCATAACTTTGGCATACTATCTCCGTTTGATGCACATGATACATCGTTAGAAAGATCTATCCGAGGAATACATTGTTGACAGCGAATATCAAGTATATAATGGACTCATATTCACTGGGGCATTCATTCCCAAAGAAATGTCGTTTAGGGCCTCAAAGCAACTCTGGAAGTTCAGGACCCGAAGAACTGCTAAAAATAGTAAATTGTGCTACAATTAAGGAAAATGAAAAACTGAAAGAAACAATGGTGTGGGTCCAAGTGGAATAGGCGGGTGGCCACCAATATCCACCTAGATCAATTACCGATAAACTTTTTCCACTTCGATGTCTTCTTGGGGATCGCCCAACGCTTTTCCCGGTTCAGATGCTATGCTTCCTTCTCGGGTCCTGAGAATTTCTTGTGTCGTTTGCTCCAAGGACGTCGCTTTCTCCTCCCAACTCATGGCCTTGAACCTAGTTGTTTTAGGATCAACCATCCTTGATGCCATGATGAAAATTTCATCTTCAAACTGGTCATGGGCATAAGGCCAACATGATGATACCTACGATGCATGTTTGAGGACCAGACCCTTGGGATCATGCTTGTGAAAATGACATGTCTGGAATCAGAATTCTAATTGAGTTAGCTCTTCTTGCTCAGCCTGCATAGTGTCTTTGACCATGTAGAAGACAATATGAAACCCATAAGGTATGAAGGCCCGCTTCTTGTCCTTTACTAAAGTGGTGCTATAGCCTTGCATAATGGTCTGATAAGAAATTTCCCCTAACACCAATCGATCGGGAACATATATGGGTAACAGATGGGGTGCCCCTGTGGCACCAAAAACCCTGATGTAGGTCTCATGCTCATCTAGATACCAATGACCTACTTTTGATACAACCTTTTTTTCTTCATCCGACAGCCTTGGGCACTCTTTCTTCAACAACAAAGAATAAATGTGTGTAATAAACTAGTTACAGATAAGAGAAAAGGATTTCTTGTACCTGTTTTCCCATAAGATGTTGAAGTATACATGGAATGGGAGCTCGGAGGAGTGCCAGTTTAAGTTCATTCCAGAAAAAATGTTCCCGACGCAGATGACGTCCAAAAGATACGAGGCCATGTAGAAGGAAGGGGTTTCTCCTTCTTTTGGTGTTTGATCTTGTCGTATGCAAGTGCTCAACGGTTTCGAAATGATTGCACCCTAGTTGAAGTTCATGCCTGAAATGGCTACCATAATAGCTAGAGGCATCCAAGCCTCTGAAAACCAGGAACAATTTTTCTCTCCATGTAATCTGCAGAGGAGATCCATTAGGTATATATGCAGCTCCCTCAGGTTAGCCATTGGGTACCAGCCGGAGGTGCGGTTGGTGAACATTTTATCTTCTCTCCACCAAGATGCCATAATCTTGCTAGTGTTGTGCTTCTGATAGAAGATCAAAACAAATTCAGTTTTTAAACGTTCCTCCAGTTCCCTGTGTTTGTAGTAACTCTGAACTTCTACTGGGAGGAAATCCCCGACGCATCCACCACTGTCGTCGTTAATTAAACATCTATGTGCATCGGTGTGATCAATAATCCATTTCAAGAGTTAGATGCAGGGAAATACCAAAGTTCTTCTTTCCACCATGTGAAAATAAGCCTTGCAAACATTCGAGAGAACTTCATCATCGAGTCTTATTGTATCAGGATCGTTGTGCGGGGTATACTCGAGGGGTTCTTCCTTCTTGATTTTCTTAAAAAATTCTTCCCAGCGAGGGAATACTATTTTGACCCCAATGTTTGCCTCTATGTATCCAAAGGCCGAGGGCTAGATGAAGGCCTTCTTGGTGGATGTCTTAATGACGAGCACCAGTTTTGGAGTGGATTCCAAGTGCCTCATAACTACTGGGGAGGAACCTTCTTCTACCTTTGGTTCTTGAAGCTTTGGCGTTCTTGGGGATTTCTTGGTGGTGGGTTTCTTTGGAGGCATTGTTTCTACAACTGAAAATGGTCCTTTAAACATGTGTGAAGAGTAGAATTGGGTGGAAACATATGAAATGAAGCGTAAAACACCATAAGATGATACATACCTGTGATGCTTGCTAAAATTGTTGTTTAATACTCACTGAACCTTGGAATCCTTCTAAAAATATCTAGAATTTCTCCTCTGTGTGCTCTAAACTCCTTGCCGAACATAATAGGTTCATACACAATGAATCAAAAGAATATAATGGGAGAGATCCTATCAGTTGTATCAATAAGTTAATATGAGTAATGAATGCAATTCAAAACAAACTACCGTCAGATCTCTCAAATAAATTCTAACTCAGTTGATGATGGAGGCGTGGAGGGAGATGCATTGTATCAGCAGGATTAAGCGGTCCCTTTTGATTTGCGCACAAATTAGAAACTAATGCACAATCTACGAATTAACTAACATTTAAAATGCGTCGTACCTAACGTATCTTAGGGATAAAACATCTCATCACGTCGTGTCTCTCCGATGGGCAGATCGGGGACCTTCGATATCCTTGTGTATTTTTCGTTGGTGTCCCCCTCAGTCAATCTCTGGTGCCAAAAGGTATCAGGGATTGGTGATTGTGGATAGTTAGAGCGCATATTTTCTTTGTGGGTTATCATCTTTGTAAAATCTTGACACCAAAATATTTCAGAAGTCGGTGATTGGTGATATCACCTTTACTTCACTCGAAGTTTATTATTGTAATCTTCTGCCGATGTCGAATGGGTCGGTCTTCAGAAATATCTTTAGTGAACCTTATTTACGGAGATGAGAGACCTCCTTCTGCCGACGCTGGTGGGATTCAACGCTCGGCTACTTTGGTTTCTGAAGTGATTTTTTTCACTTTAATCTTTCCCGATGCCAAACTTCTTAAGCACGTTGGAGAAGAGTTTCAACTGTTGATTCCTTAAGTAAATGTTAGTCCCTTTTAAAGTTATGATTATTTTCACATGCTCAAGTAGACTTTAAAATTTTAAACTGGAAAACACAAGAGATCATAAATCAAGATAGCAATTTTCATACTGAAGTGGGAATTAGACATTGCAAGAGATCAAGTGGTACCCAAAAAGTAAACATAGTAACAAATTGACACAGAATTTTTAGGGTGTGTTGAGTGCTCAACAAATGGAAATTTACTGGGCGAAAACAGAATCTTTGTCTTTTTTCCAAGGCTCGACTGATATGGAAGTTGATGGAGAACTTTGACTTGTTTTAAATCAGAACCTCTTTACCTTTTCATTTGAAATTCTCCAGTTGATGCTTTTGGGCCTGCCCGTGGGGTTTTTGAACATTTTTTCCTCCTTTGTTTCCTTTAACCTTGACTCGTGCCCCCCTTTTACAAAAGTTTATCAAAGTATTCACGAACATAAATCCTTTCATTACTTTTACTCACTTTCTTTGGTGTCACTCCACTGCCAGCGAGCATCCATAGCCCCGGCGGAGTCACCTTGACATCATAGACCTTGCTCCGCTGTCAGGGAGGGTCCATATCCCTGACGGAGATATCTGCATACCCTTTCCTACTGTTCACTCTTTTGATAATATCAATTTTTCTCTAGCATGATGCCTTGAGGGAGTGGGAGAGGAGGATGTCTATTTATTTTCAAAGTGAGATGGTTGAGGTGGATCCTTTACTAGCTTTGTCTTTTGGGTTCATGTAGTCATTCCCAACTTTACCTCATTCCCTTAAGGTCTTACCAAACCACTAAGTAGAAACTTCTGGCATTTATCTGAAGTCATTCATTCGCTCAGGTTAGACAGAGGACTCCTTAAAGTAACCACAAATTCTCCAGTGCTTCTCGTGTTTGAAAGTGAGAAATGAGTTAGGAATTGAGTTCGCTATGTCGCATGATTTTAAGGTCAACCATTGCCTTGTAGGACACACCTTCAAAAGCATAGAAATCCATAAAGAAAAGAAAACAACAAAAGAAGCATTTCAAAATTGTGAAGATACTCAAAAAAAGAACATAAAACACACATATTTATTATTATATTATATTATTATTATTATTAATTTTTTTTTTTTTGAATCTTTCATTGGAAACATTGTTTTAGGGCCTGGCTATTTACTGGAAGGCCATCAGTTTGCCCCCTCAGATTTTGCAATTGATAAGTGCCTGCCCCAATCTTCTCAGCCACCTGGAAAGGTACAAGCCATAGATTTTGAAACTTAGAATGCTTCCCTTTTGGTTCATTTTCTCTGTCCCACTTAAGGACTAGGTCTCCCACTTCAAAGTTTTTCTCTTTATCCTTATCCTCATTGAACCATATTTTCACCATCTGTTGGTGAGCTAGGAATTTTGACTTAGCCTTTTCTCTCTCTTCTTCCAGCATGAGTAGAGTGTTGATTCTTTGTTGTATGGCCGATGAAGGTTCCTCACTGGAATCTTGGGCTAGTTGAAGAGATGGAAGATAGAGCCCATTTGGGAGGATGGTTTTTTTCCCGTAAACCAGGAAGTATGGGGAATTTCCTATAGCTTCCTTGGATGTAACTCTATCGGCCCACAGAGCATTATAGAGTAGATTATCCCAATTCCTTTGGTTATCTTCAACCATATTTTTTAATATCCTCACTAAGTTCTTATTAGTTGATTCTGCCACACCGTTTCCTTGTGGGTAATAATTTGTAGAGTATCAGATTATGATTCCTTTGTCTAGAGAAAATTATGTCAATCGGGTGGAAGAAAAATAAGCTGCATTATCAAAGACTAATATAGAAGGGACACCAAACCTTTTGATTAGCTTTTGTTCTATGAATTGGATTACCACCTTCTTGTTTACATGAGTTAGAGGGATGGCCTCTGCCCATTTCGTGAAATAATCGGTTGCAGTAAGAATGCACTTGTGTTGTTTTGAAGAGATGGATGTAATTTCTCCTATGATATCCAACCCCCATTGCTCAAAAGGTCTAGAGATAGTTATAGTTTGGAGTGGGACTGCTGATCTCTTCTCCTTCCCAGTGCTCATTTGACAAGTCTTACAGTTTCTAGCATAAGTATGAGCGTCTTTAAACAAGGTGGGCCAATAATAACGGACTCTCAGAATCTTATGAGCGGTGGTGTTTCCTCCGAAATGTCCACCTGCAGGTCCATCATGGAGCTCCTTCAACACTTTGTCTGCATTTTCATGCTCGAGACATCTAAGTAGTACCCCATCATAATTAATCCAAAAGAGTACCGAACTTACAAGGAGATATTGTGCATATTTTAACCTGAGGGCTCTCCTTTCCTTAGGGTTGAGATTTTCCGGACAAGTCCCGTGGTGTAGGAGATAAGATAAATCTTTATACCAAGACTCTTGTCTTGGGGAGATGTATGATATTTCACCACACCATAGTGCCATTTCATTTTCCCATCCAGAATATTCATTCACTTGGTCCTAGGCTTCGGCTGCAATCCTACATAATCCTTATCCTTTTACTAGTTTGGCAGGATTTATATCTAGATCAAATTCCTATACTACCATCATGTTCGCTCTTCTTTTCCCCATTTATTGCTGATTAAACAAGGATCGAACTTCAGGGTGCAGCATAATCACTTTAGTGTGGTTCTTGAGGATGTAAGACCTGAGGTATTTTACTGCCTTGTATACCGCATAGGCCTACTTGTCTATAGTAGGATAATTGAGCTCAGCTCCTTGAATATTAGTACTCATGAATGACACTGGGGCCTCGTTGTTTTCATCATCCTTCTGATTTGAAGCTACAACTAACGATTGGTCGGAGGTGAACGTATAGAGGAATAAGTCTCTATTGATATCGAGACTTCGCAACAACGGATCCTGGGATATAGCAGCTTTGATACTGTTGAAAGCACCTTTTCGCTCATCATCCCACTTGAATTCGACATCCTTGAGAATCATATTTTGTAAGGGTTTGATGATTTCTGCAAAATCGGGAGTGAACTTCCTCACAAAATTGATTTGCCTGAAAAAGGACTACATAACTTTCTTATTATGGGGCAAGGGGAGTTGAGTTATGGCCTTAATCCTTTATGGGTCTATGCGAATGCCCACTTGAGATATGATGTGACCTAAAAACTTACCTTCCTCTTTGGATATAATCTTGCTGAGATTCACATTCTTTGGGTTTTCCGAGGTTCCAAGATTTATAGTTTCATGCAGGGGGACAAGAGCTACCAGTCTTTGTGTTTTTAGGCCCCTTAAATCATTCTTTCAGATCAAACAAATTTTCTAAATTAGCTATCCCTTTCGGGATTGTGTGAGACTTTGATTTATCAACAGGTGGTTTTGTCCAAGGGTTAGTATCTATTGATTACTCTTGGAATACTTCAACATCAATAGCCAAATATTTGAAATTGTCTTGGTTGGTAAGGAATTTTATGATCTATTCATCTCCTTCAAAGTCTTTCCAATTAGAAATGTTGTTGGCATAGGGGCAGACCCAGGGTTCAATGCTACAACAATGCACCAACAAAACCCTAACTACCGGCCTTTTCGACAATACCTGTGAAGAAGATGAAGTCTTACCCGAGGTAGAGGCAGGGGTGGTTGCAAGAATCAAGTGTCTGCAACCTTAGTTGGGACATGGATCTGTGATTATATTGCTTACATAACATTTAGCATCGATCATTCATCAATATTCAACGCTTAATATACTTCGCAGTTAGTACAGAGCATCGCAATATCCACTTAGATATAAGGTATTTCAACACTTAGCAACAGTAAAATAGATCAGATCCAGTAGATCAACACTAAGCATCTTCATATATGTCAGATCTAACATTCACACACATCTAAGAAGCAAAAAGCGTAAGTAGATCTATCTAAATATATCAAAGAACTTATAAAAAGTAGGGATAAACACATCAAGTCAAAGCACAAAGCATAACACACAATTTTACGTGGTTCACCCCCACCCTGGGGCTACGTCAACCAACTCTTCTTCTTCTTTATTAGTTTCTTCAATCTGTTACAACACAGAGCCACAAAACCCCTACTACACACAGGACATAATATCTGCGCAACTCGCTAAATCATTCTTCCTTGCACTACTGCACAAAGCCTTTCACAACCTCTTACACCAACTTGCACTTAGCTCTGCAAGTCTCACATAGGCACAAATATCTTATAGACCTTACTTGCACTTAGAATACATCACATATAGTATTCGACTAGCACCTATCTCATTGGATTACTTCCCCCTTCCTTACATCGCCTAGCTACTTATTTATACATTAAAAAATAGGCCTAAACATGGGTAAACCCATGGGGCCAACATCCCTTTCCCACTACATTTTTCCAAGAACCCAAAAGGACCCAAAAGTGGGCCGAGATCCCGTGATCTCTGCTTTATCTTGCGCTCCTTCTTTGACTGGTTGTCGAAGTCCCAAAATATGTCAAAATGACCAAGTTTATCCTAGAACTTGGTCAAGGGCCAAAAGTCCCCCAACACTCACCTGTGACTCATCCCGAGTCACTCAGGTCTGATCAGTTCTGCCTCAAATGCATTGAGCTTGGATTGAGCTGCTTCGACTTCCTGCTTTGCTTTGGCTTCCTGCTCAGTGAACTCCTGGATCACTGCATCATTTACTGGTCCTTCCAAGCAATGTTGTGTTGTGATGATAGCCTATTCTAGTTCTTCTTCTTGGCTCTCAACTTCTGTAAACAATAGGCATGCGTTGTCTTGCATGGGTTGAAGTCGTTGGATGACTTCGATAACCTTGATTTGAATTGTATGTATCTTCTACTGGGAGGTGCGTTGCTCGTGAAACCTCTTCATTTTGTCTACAACTGATAGAGCCTTCAACTGTGTTTGAAGTGTATCTACATGCTGCTTTGCTTCTCAGAGCTGCGACTCCAATGTCTGTAACTCTGGGTTCTCAGTGAGGTTCTCGTATGTCTGAGCATTGTGGTTACTCTACTACTTTCACTCCAATGAAAGAGATTTTAATTTGTTGACTGTGTTGTGAGGAGTAGCTTCTCGTTGGTCTCTTATCTCCTGGGGGGTCTCAGGCACAACAAAGAGCTCTAGATCTGTGATGCATTGTTGGAGATTCTAGATTACTCCTTCAAGTTGTACCACCTGCTGTGGAATTCTCTCTTTGGCCTGTACTTCAACATCTGTCACAGAGCGAAGTGCTTTGTTGACTAGTTCCTTTACTTTGAGCAACTGATCCTTACTCTGCTATAGCTCTGCTTTCTCTTTGTCCCACTGTTCTTGAAGAGCAAGTTTTTCTCATTCGGCAGCACTGCGCTGCTCAACAATTACTCCCTGTACCTATGTTAAATCCTGGGTGGATTGCATTGTGTCTTCTTGAGCTCATCGTAGGTGAGCTTTGCCCATATCATCAATCTGGTGGAGTTGAGTTGGCTCATCTCCCAGTTCTACTATTCCTACTGGCAAAGGCGCAGTGGAGACTACGCGGCTAGATTGGAGTGCCTACTGCACTCCTTAGAGTTCAATCTTGATGTGATTATACATCTACTCCTGCTTTGCTTCTTGCTTCTCTATTACCTCTTGTGAAGCATCACCGACAACTACAATGATGAAATTAAAATCATCCATTGTGAGAGTAGTCTTCATCTTGGTTATAGGGGTTCTAGGTTTCTTCCGGGAGGAAGTTTTTGGAGGCGAAAACCTTACTTTTCTTTGGCGAGTCCTCTTCGTCCCTAGGTGGTGGTACTTCGCCTTTCTGATGTTCAATTTATGTGTCTTCTGTCTCTTCACCATCACCCCCTTCGTCTGGTGTGATGGAAGTAGTCCTTACAGATGCACTATCTACATCATGAACCTCTTCAGGCTTCTTCATCTTGCTTGGTCCGGGTGTATCCTGCACAACTTCCGAGCTGCCTACATCAGACAAATCCACTGGGTTTCCTGGAATAAGGAGGTCTGCCGAACACTCCTTAGTGATTTCCTCTAAGTATTCCTTTGTAATTTTATAATAGGACTGCAACTATTGCTTATGGCCATCTGCACACGCTGTTATATAAATGAAGTGGTGGTCCGTGTTGAACTTCATTAAGGGTCGAAACCTATGGAGAGTATTTGGGGTCATATGAGGCTCGGACTGGATGGCGAGCTTCAAATGGTTGTAGTAAGTATGGAAGATGGCATTGGATTTCCATTGCTTGTTGATATCATTTGAATACCACAAGGTACTAAACTTCACAACCAAAGGTTTGAAGGGATCGATGTTCGGGAAGGTCGCACCTTCCGATAGCTCCCATGAGATGAATGCAATCAGGATGAGAAGCTAGCTGAAGTGGAAGTAATATCCTTGGTCTTGTGCTTCCCTGTAGTCTAGTTCCAACTGGTTTACCAAATACTTCGCCCAATTAATTTGAAGTCCTTCTGCACACTTCCTTGCGAGGTCTACTATGAATCCAGTCACTTGGGTGGGCTGGTTCTTGTGAACTAAATTCCTTGCAATCAACTGACTAGCAAGGTGCACTGTGCCACTCTGAATAGATCCTACCTTGTAACCTCATGTGCCCTTCTCAACATCTCCATAAGTCTCTTTGATTTTATGTGCTAATGTTCGGTTTGCGGTATTTCCAGGATAGAAATCCTATGGGTTAGGGCCTTGCATGCTAAGCCCTGTGACCCGATTGATCAAAGTCGGATCCACGGTGATGCGCCAATTCAACCATAAGTATCCTTTGTGATAACATGACAGTAGAAATTTTACACATGCATTCACCTCCTGATGTCTGCCAAAGTGCAGGATCTTCATCATGTTGAGCAGTGTAGACTACGCGAGGTTCTGGGTCCAAAACTGAGCGATAATTTTTGAGTTCTTTCCTTTCGTCTTCATGAGATACTTGTATGGAGCAAGCATGCCATAGGATTTCCTGTCACCAAGGTTGAAGTCACTAAACTTCAATGCTGCAAGTTTATCTTGGCTGGCTCTAACTATGCGTATCCCTTTCGGGAGGTACGTTGTGATCAAGGCATAGTCAAAATCTTGGGGCACACTATCTCGGTTGATGGCACCGCTTAGAGGGGGTAGGTAGGTAGGTAGAATGCTCAGAATCAGCTTGGCATTTGCAATATCGTCTATGTTCTTAGTACACTTCTCATCAACCTATCAGGATGGTGCAACTCAAGCAGTGGATGAAGAGGCTGCTAGTCCTCTCGTTGACAATGCCTGAACACCTGTAGACACTCCTCTTTTTGACATAACTCTCTTAGTCATTAAATCAAGGAGAACTTCTGTTACAGATTCTTCGACTGTGGTGAGATCGTTGGACATACGCGCTTGGGATAAATAATTGAGGTCACTATGATTTTAGATACTACACAGGAATGAACGAGAAGGGTGTGATGATCACTGTAGACACTTTCTAGTCTACGAGCTTCAATTTCTAAGTTGGAAAAAGTTTTCTTCGAGCATGGCACAATGAGATATATAGGTGATCTTGGCAATGGTTCTCTTTGTAATGGGTATGGGGCCTCCATTAACTTCGTTCTATCCATTAGGGCACGACCAATGGTCTAGTGGTAACCCATAAATGATTTTTGACCCGTTCGAAGTGGTAGTCGAACAGATATATTGGCCTCCAATGGCTATATCGCTTCGCCATGGTGAAGTGGTATATGTCACTATTCTAATATCCCAACAAAGCTCCAATTTTTCAAAGTTTCTTTCTGTGAGGTACCCCCTGGAACTTGCTGTAACTTTTCAATCTTAGCCTTCTTCTTATTTAGCTTTCTATCCTTCTTCCCAGTGAGCTTCGTCTCTGTGGTTCTTTTCCCATTGTAATTCTCATTTTCCTTGAACATAGGCACTTCGCGTTGTTGACATTCTTTCCTAGGACTCAGGGGTAATACCTCTTCCTTACCTGGGGTAGGTACTTTAGTCATCTATGAGTACTTTGACATTCTTACAACTTCGACATCTAGATTTCTAGCGCTAAGTAGCTTCAATGTGTTCCCCTGTTCCTCAATCAACTGTGCAATCTTTCTAGTCATGAAATCTTTTAATTCTTGTCTCTGCTATTCTAAAGCCTCTTCTTCTTCCTTCTTTCTGGCTTGATCTCTTTCAATCCAAGTTTTTCCAAGTAACATAGTAAACGGGGCACTGTCCTCAATAAAATTGATAATCTCAAAATCTTCCTTTGTCGAAGTTCCATTGACGGTCATAGGCGTCTGAGCTAGCCTTTCACATAGGTTCACCAGTTTTCCTCTGAATAACCCTATATCTCCTAGGGATGGAATCATAGCAGTCCTCCCTATATATTCCCATGTTCTCTCTATCATAACATTCACCCGTGTTTCCTCATCCAGAACACAGTCAATGTCGAAGTCTCCTATTCTTACCTCAATGCATTCTTTTTCCTTAAAGATCTTTGATAACCTAACATGTCGGTGGTCATTCAAGGTGTATTTGATCTGTAGTAACATCTTCTCTGATTCTTTCTAGGGTTCTGCTATTTCTAAATCTACCTTAGGGTTTTCCTGGTTTAGATTCATTCTTTCAAGCTTAACAATCATTCTAGGGCAATCCAACACTTCATGGTGCATAGATTTGCAATAGAGACAACTAGGTCTTCCACCAGGGCATTCCTTAGCCAGATGGCCTAGTTTTCTGCAACTATAGTAGAGGGTTAATCCTCTCTTTCTTTTAAATGTTCCCCAACTTCTTCTATACTATGCACCAGGATCATGGTAGCTAGCCTGCAAAAAAATCTTTCTAGGATCTTGCGTCCATTTGTTAGTCCAAATATTCTTTCTATGCATAGGAATAACATATCTATCAGTATGCTTATCAGATCTATACATACCAAACTTTCTTTCATCTAACAATGCCCTAGTTTTCAATCTAGGAAAAAATCTATCAAACACACTTAGATCCATACTTTAGAAACAAAAAAAAATTCACTTATCTTCTATAGAGCACAAAGCTTCCAGATCTAGGAACTTTTAACTATTCTTACCTTTATTAGAGCACTGAGTTTATAGATCTTACCTCTTTTAATCAAATGTCCTTTCTTTTAGCTTTCTTAGGGCACGCAATTTTCATATCTTGCTTCTTTTCTTCAGATCTGGCCTTCTTTCTTTTAGATCGTACTTCTTCCTTTTAGCACAGAGCTTATAGACCAAGTAGAATATTGCACACTAGGGCACATATCTACACACAGATCTTTCCATAATTTTAGGATGAATCTTTGGACATAGCTTCCCCTTTCTCAGTTCCCAGCAATCACAGTTTTAGGTCCCGACAACGGAACCATTTGTTGGGATAGGGGCAGACCCATGGTTCAATGCTACAATAGTGCACCAACAAAACCCTAACTACCAGCCCTTTCAGCAACATTTGCGAAGAAGATGAATTCTCACCTGAGGTAGAGGCAGGGGTGGTTGCAAGACTCAGGTATCCGCAACCTTAGCTGGGACACAGATCTGTGATTATATCACTTACAGAGCACTTAGCATCGATCATTCATCAATATTCAACCCTTACTATACTTCGTAGTTAGTACAGAGCATCACAATATCCACTTAGATATAAGGTATTTCATCACTTAGCAATAGTAAAATAGATCAGATCTAGTAGATGAACACTAAGCATCTCATATATGTCAGATCTAACATTCACACACATCTAAGAAGAAGAAAGTGTAAGTAGATCTATCTAAATATATCAAAGCAGCTAGCAAAAGTAGGGATAAACACATCAAGTCAAAGCACAAAGCATAACAAAAAGATTTACGTGGTTCACCCCCACCCTGGGGCTACGTCCACCAACTCTTCTACTTCTTTATTAGTGTCTTCAATCTGTTACAGCACAGAGCCACAAAACTCTTACTATGCACATGACAAAAGATCTGCGTAGCTCGCTATATCATTCTTCCTTGCATTACCGCACAAAGCCTTTCACAACCTCTTACACCAACTTGCACTTAGCTCTGCAAGTCTCACATAGGCACAAATCTCTTACAGACCTTACTTGCACTTAGCATACATCAGATATAGTATTCGACTAACACCTAGCTCATTGTCTTACTTCGCCCTTCCTTACATCACCTAGCTACTTATTTATACATTAAAAAATAGGCCTAAACATGGGTAAACCCATGGGCCAACATCCCTTTTCCATTACATTTTCCCAAGAACCCAAAAGGGGCCCAAAAGTGGGCTAAGATCTCATGATCTCTGCTTCGTCTCGCGCTCCTTATTTGACTGACTGTTGAAGTCCCAAAATAGGTCAAAATGACCAAGGTTATCCAAAAACTTGGCCAAGGGCTAACAAATGTTATTAGGCACCGACTGTTTGTAGAGAAAATCCATAGTGAATCGGGAGGCTTCATAATCTTCGAGAGGCGACAACCTAGAAGCAACCATGGCCAAGTAGTCAACAAGAATATTCTTTGCTCTGGGGATGGCTGTAATGTTGAAGGCCTCAAAGTGTTCTATTAACCTATGCACCTCTTGTTGATAATTATTTGGGTGCAGGGAATTGCAATGTATAGTATTTCTTACTTGTCTAACAATAATTTCAGAGTTTCCGAAAACCTTCAATTATTTGACATTCAAATCTATGGCTTTCTTTAATCCTTGTTCTAGAGCTTCATATTCGACAGTGTTGTTGGTACATTCGAATTCTAGCCTACAGGATAGGAAATGATGTTTACCTTTAGGATCAATGAGGATGCACCCTGCTCCTGACCCTTCTTGCAATTTAGATCCATCAAAATAGAAAGTCCAAATTTGTGAACGACAATCGCTCTTTTCCCTTCCCTTATTAATTTCTTTCTCTCCTATCTTTTGTTTTGTAATCTCCAGTGTCGGGTCTTGACAGAAGAGGACGTCTCCTGTTGGTATCAGCGAAACCTCTTGAAAAATAATTTTAGAGTTTTGAGTGAGAGGGACGTCAGACAAGAGAGGAAAGAAGTTTCCAAAGTGGGAATCACAGGAATAATTACCCAACATGGGGAAATCCATGGATGAGGGTTCGTTCAGGGTTTCTAGGTTAGTGACCGTATGTTTAAGGTATTTCTCCCTATTGATTCTGATCATGTTCTTGTATCCTTTCAGTGGTAACCAAAGGTGTGCCCAGTCTGTACTGAAGTATCCATTTAGCTTCTTAGACCAATATCGACTTAGTAATAACCCATATGCATATGGGATATCTACCACAATGATGTCAATCACTTGCACAAACTTGGGGTGTGTCGCTATTCTGATCATTACATCTTTGAGTTCTCCCATGACCTTGACTTGGGTTTTGTCTAGTTGTATGACATGTTTATCACTCTTTAGAGGAACAACATTTAGTTTTTTGCAAATAGACAAGGGAATAACATTGGAAGAAGCTCCAGAATCTACCAAACAATTGTGAAGGTTTCTGTTGAAAACTTCAAGTGTTAAGAGGAACGGTGGGACAAAAGGTTTTTCATTTTTATCTTTCGAGCAGGTGTTCACGGTCACTTTTCTCGCTAGATCTGTGGAAGATATATTTCTTTCCCGGTCATTGCCTGTTGTCGGGTTTTCTAATGAGTTCAAAGCTTGTAACATAAAGTCTTTCTACTAAGGAATTTTGCATATGTCCATAACTGATATATTGGCCTTTAACTTCTTCAAATCTTCAACCATGTTGTAATCTAGTTTGGGTGATTCCTGGGTATGGATTCTTATGGGATTTTTACCGAGACCGAAAGGAGCTCTCGAGTGATCGGGATTTTCTTTACTCCNTTTGAGACAGGAGGGCCTTTACTGCATGTCTGTATCACTGAGACTTCCGCAAGCTTCTCTCGAGGCTCGAACAGGTTGTCGGAAGGCATGATCAGGTCAAGATCCCATATCAGCATAGCTGTATCTTGTGGTGGATCAATCTCTTCTTGGTCAACAATGTTAATAACTGAACTGCTTGGCTGTTCGGTCGGAGAGACTTCATCCAGAAACTGATTTTCCATCAAATTCATGGAATGTACCCATTGAGGGAAGTCTCTTTTAGAGTGGGTTTCCTGGTGATAAGTACAGAAAGAATCAGATGCTACATTCCCTAGATCAATATTTAAGTTGGATGGGGGAGGTTCAATTTGTTTGAACGGTGTGTTTCTTTTAAAGAAAGGTTTATAGGGCCACTGGCCTTGGTTTCCCTCCCCTGTATTCCTCTTCATGTCTATGATATCATTTGATAATTTCTTAACCATGCATTGTAGATCGTCTATATCTCCATTACCCTTGTCGGAAGTCTGTTCAATTGGTTCCCCTGGTGGTCTAGTCAAAAGGAGTCCTCTCCTGGGAGGAGGCTGAGCTTTTTTCTTTACTAGAGAGGCATGGCCTTCTTTAGATCCTTTCATCTGGAATTCTATTGTTTTGGCCTCTTCAAAATTTTAAGCCAAGATTTTCTTGGTGGCACATTTTACAAACATACAAATAGAAGCCGGGAGCGCGTTAGCATAAACCTCGATTTGCAACTCCTGACTTGGTTTTGCTGCGGTATGGAATTTGTTTAAGATGGTCGTGAATCTTTGACCCTTTCTTTCGGACTCATGGTGGCTATGAAAAACTCATCCATCAAAGTTCCCGTAGTATTTTCCTCCACAAATTTATCTAGAAAGTCCTTTTGGAACTTCATCCAACTAGTTATAGATCCTACTGACATATTAAAATACCATGTGGAAGTTGAATTTTCAAACGTGTAGGGGAAACGTCTATAGATTGTTGGATTACTGAGAGGGGGGGTGAATCAGTAATAGAGAAATATAATCCTTTTTAACCATATAATACAAGTGTTATATCAATGAAGCATTATCATCCAATAACTGCAGAGTAAATAAGAAAATGAACAGTCATACACATACACAGTACACTAGTGTTTTACGTGGAAACCCAAATCAGTAGAAAACCACATAATGCTTTTTCTTATATGTCTTGAAGAATTACATTCATTGGAAGAACCAACTTCCTTTTTTTTTCAGCTGCAACTAGAAGGAGTCTCCAACCCCCTAGTTTCTCAGGCTACAACCCGAAGGAAGCTCCAACTCCCAAATTCTCTAGCTACAACCAGAAGGAGGCTACAACCCCCTATGTTCTCCGGCTACAACCGAAAGGTGGGTACAACCACTTGTCCTTGCCCCATCCAACCACCCTGAAGTAGAAGTAGAATGATGGAACCACTGTAACACTATCACTGTGAGATATACCATTTTAAACTTGTACCAATAAATCTGAACCATGCATCAACCTGTACCTCAACCTGTAATCAACTTGTACCATAAATAAGTGCATCAACCATGCACCAACCTATAATCAACCTTTACCACAAAAAAGTGCATACAACCATGTACCAAGTATGTACTAATCACATGTCAACTACTCATCAACTATGAATCATCAATATTTACCAACATCATCAACTATACACCTCATGTATGTGCCAACTCATCAACTACTTGTCTCAACCATGTAATCAACATGTACCTCAACCAAAATCCCTCATCAATTTAATAATAAAAATATGATTTGTATCTTTGTAATAGAACTGGTGTATATGATCACATTCCTGCAAACCTTCCTTAAATTTAACAACAAGAGACTAGCATTTTCATCAAACTTTTCTTTAGTCTCACAAGCCTAGTTTTGGATTAGTCAACAACTCTACCTTGAAGTAATCATAAATTTGAACCTATAATGTATAAATATCTAAAACTGATACAAAATGTTCTTCCATGTTTTTTATGCAATTCCTCCAAGTGTCACTACTTGGAACCTCTCATAAAATGATTTATAGCAAAAATGACATACCTTGCTGAGAGCGACCTTGTAGAGCATGCCCCACATGAAATATTTAATGAATTGATATGAAAATATTACAAAACATACTAAATAATTTACCCTAACCAACACATCTGGTCTCACTTAATTTCGATATGTTATGAATAAGTTATGACATTTTTACCCGAAACACCTTTTTTTGACTAGTTTCAGGACTAGCCACAAACCCTATTTTCCACGGAGTGTAACTCCCAAAATACAACGACCCACAAGCTGAATTTTTTACCACAGATACTTGGATATGTTTTCTCAATTGAATATCAATTTCATGGTCAGAGTCATTATATAAAATTTTTTATAGAGAAAATGGTGAGATGACCTATAAATAACATACCTTAGAAAGTGCCATCAAAAGAATTTATCCTTCCTTGCATTTCAGCCTTCTTTTCTTCACCTTGCCTCATAATTTCAGTTTAGATATCCTTGGTTACCTCAGACACCTATAGGTATTCACTATGCTCAAGTGTGATTAAAATCAGAGATCCTTGCCTCTTATTTATACTCTCCAAGTAGATTCCTTAAAAACATCTTCTAGGTCACTTGGCCCCACTGTTCAAGGATAAATTTGTGAGTGCGGACACAGACCAATCTCCACAGATCCACCTGGATCTGGAACAAACTGAGACAGAATACTACTCTTTCCCTAGTTCTAAAGTATTGAATGGACAAGAGAAGAAGGATGATGTACTTACTTTATGAAAAAGCTCTCCTTATCTCTGATCCCAGCTACGCTGTGCTCTTGCATAAATTCAATCCTATAACACAAACCAATCACAATAGAGAGATTAATATATTCAAAACTCTAGACTATACATGTGATCAGAGTCATATAATAATGTGATATCATCATTATGGAAGGGACATATTCATATATTATATATTAACTGAAAGAAAAGAAAAACAACTTTGAGCCTTGATGTCGTTGATCTCCTTTCAACGGCTTCTAGCTTTGACACACACATTTTCTCATCATGCATGAAGAACTTCCACTACTTGTGATGACCTTGGTAGACATCTCTATTGGCTCACCGGTATCAATTCTCCTCCTAAATAATTCCTGAATTCTTAATATCCTCTTGCTAATTTACTTTCCTAACCATTCCATGAGATCATCCCTTCAATGCTAGGAAAGGATTGTGTAGTTACTTGGATAGAATGCAATCCCAAGATATCACGGAATTCATGGTTGCCAACCATTGAACTCCAACTCATCCTTCTAGATTCCTTCTAGAAGGATCGAAGCTATTAATTTCTCATTAAGAATCCATTTCCGCGCCACGACCCGTTGACCGCAGTCGCGGAAGGTCGAGTTGTTGAATCTGACCCTGTGGAGAACAAGACATTCCATGACAATATATATCTTGACACAGCGTCTTGTCTTCAAAGAGTGATTTTGGCCGACAAATGTAACTTTCTTCATGAAAATGATCTTAAAGAAGAGCTATATCTTCTATCACCGTTAATCATTATCATGTCATCATCTTGATAACCAAAATGAGGATAGCGAATGCCCCAAAGTCACGAGAGTGGAACTAGTGTGATTGAAAGACTTTAATGAAGCTATATATTATTATTCAGAACCAAAACACATCTACTGAGACACGCAAACAATCAAGCATGAAATGAGTATCATATATTTACCAATTCTGAGGTAGGCATTACCAGCCTCAGGATCATAGACTAATTCGTCATAAACAAAGTCTTGGCCTGAAATCATACAGCAATGGATCATGTAGTCCTTATCAATCATAGCCCACTGATAACTGGAATACCGCGTGAATGCGATGCCGATAAATTTGTAATCAGGCGACATAACCCATGAAACATGCAGGTGGATCTATGTGTCACAAATAATACATACTCCCTCGCAACATGAATTATAATGATACCCGGGGTTCTTCAATCTTATCACCCAAAGTCTGAATCTGACCGTAGCCGATTATATGTGTTGAAGTCGAACATGGTAGAAACCACTTGATTACCGGTCATTTGATGTACCGTTAACAAGTGCGAGGGAAATCACCATTAATGTCAATGACCCCAAAGGTACTATAATTTTTAATCTGTAGCTGATGAATAAATGAGTTGATGTCTTCGGCGAACAATTGGCCGGAATCTTTACGTCGAGGGGATCAATGATGTAAAATCAACGCCGGCGAAAACTGCCATTGAGGCATGCAGAGCTCCAAGGTACTAAAAGATTTCTAGTCTTAATCCCGGATAATGTGATGATGTCGACGGAACAAGACTCACCACAGGAGGGCAGCGATGTATCCCCATCGGTGACCGCGAAGCGAGTACTTGAGTTTGAGGTAAACGGTATGACCTGGTGGACTATGTGGACGAGGAAGGCCGACGAATGAAAAGATACAATTGAAGATGGCCGAGTCAATAGAGGGTTCAAATGGACAACTCTTGAACATATGGATGACCGACCAATGATTTGGCGACATTGACTCAAAGGCGACACATGGAAAGCCCTTGTAATTAAATCAGATAGAGACAAATGGATTCCCAAACCGACTTCAAAATGATGAAAAGAGGGTGCCATGTTCAAGAGAGCGACACTTACTTCCAATTAATATGAATATGAGAATATATCCCTTTCCCAAAATTTTCCCCACCATTCCTGGCAAGTACCTCTTTATTTTACTGAAGCTTGAAGAGGATCACATATGCTTGTTGATATAAGCTCATCCTTGGATGAGTCCCTCGGAGTATTTTAACGAACCTTAGGAAGGAATGGTTGGGATTCCCATCAGTGCTGTCAATGTTTGTTACTTGAGTCCAAAGATAGTAAACTCGAAGGTTTTCAAGATTATAGAGTTAGGAAAAACACTCAAAGAGAACTCTCTCGGTGCCTTTTAGGTGCAATAATCCAACGAGAGACTAAAAAAGGTTGAAAGCGCTATAAATGGAGGATGCATAGAGGTTCAAATAGCACAACAGTGAAAATATATAAACAAACCAATCTTTTCATGTTTAGAAATTAAATTGAAAAGGGCTTAAAAGTCAACTCGGGTTCCTTTTAGGTATAACGCATCAAGCGGAAAAGGATAAAACAACGCCAGAGCCTCGTTCTAAGATTTTTGAAAAGTGTCGGAAACGGGTAAAATACATGAGTTTTCAAACTAAAACCATAAAAACTCATAGCTGCACCAAGTAAATGCAAAAATTTTGGATCCATAAGCGTCTTTATGAAGGGCGTCAATCATTTACTCATTTCAAGATTAGCAATTAGGTTAAAAATAAAACAATATAATGAACAAATAATGAAAAACCCACTTTTGAAAAGTAAAAGTAAATATATTCAGTTACTAGTTCATTTTACCATTTGTGTTTCCAAAATTATAGCCCAGGTACCAAAGTTACCAATTTACCTCTGATCTTCAGAGTCAATTCCTAGGAGCTCCGGTGCATCACATCACCGAGCTGTTGGGATCAAACAAGTAAGTTTTCAACCCTCTCTCTTTTCATGGTTCAATTTAAGGATTTAAATGGTTAAAAGTTGATTATGAGGGGTTTTACAAAGCCATACGCGCCTCACTGGGTTTCCGAAGGTGGGCTTTTAAATGACTGAAAGGAAGCGATAAGGTTTCATGGCGAGGCTTAACCACGGTCGCGGAAATTCCGCCTTTATTAATGTTAACCTCCCTGTGAGCAGCGAAACGATATTTACGTTCCCAGCGTTTTGCAACATGAATCCACTTTTTTGATGATTTAAGATCACGACTATTTCCTTGTGGTCTTTATGCACGTTAATAGCCACACCATGGTTCTTGAATGGAAAACGCGAGAGCATGAGGATGAAAACAATGTTGCCGAGAATCACCCGGCTACAGTGCTGCCCTAAGGAATTGTGGGCTTCGGAAATTCTTCAGGATACCGGGCATGAGAGCTCAAGTGCGTCTGTTGGAACATATCGTTCATATGTTGGATCCTGATCAAGAAGTTTTCCGAGTTGGTATGCACACATTGACCATAGACATTGAGGATATTTACTTCCTCTTTGGATTATCATATTGAGGGATCACATGTCACTTTGGCGGCCCTCGTGAAGTGGAAGAAAATGGCGACGCTAGCGTGCGGCGAAGGCGAGAGGAAAGGATTCTTTATGCGGGAGTGAGAGATATCACTCTTAGTACTATTCTGTGGACCATAGCCCGGATGGTGGTAGCCTTCTCCTCATTTGGCTCTACAGAGCTACTTTCGGTATGCTCTCGAGTGTCTTGAGCCTGAAATTATTCAAGCTGGGCGAATCGCGGTGTTCTGGAATGCGATTGACGAAATGCAGGTGGAGTGACTTCAAGCAGTTTGGGTATGGACCTCACGATAGTTTCCTTCTTACTGTGTGAAGAAGAGTCGGTGTACCAACCCCAGGCGGTTCCTGGTCTAGGAATGCGTATGCTTACGTTGGTGTGATCTCATGGCGAGGCATGTAGCAGAACCGATCGTCAAATATGACGATCGTTTTTTCGATTGGCTCGAAACCGGTGGTGATGGTTGAGGACTATACATATGCTGGCCTGGATTTCCGAAGTGATCGTTACCAGCTCTTCAGGAGGTTCAGGTGGGGAAACATTGGTACAGAAGGTCACCATCTCTTTTGAGTTTTTAAAAATGTTTTGTATTTTAATGATATTAAATGTTTTGGGTTTTGACCCACGTAACCGAAGACTAACGCAAATGTTATTGATAGCAGAAATGTCGAACCCTGAGACCGGTGAGGAGCTCTCTATCTGTGTGGCCGAGGAAAACTGATAATTCCATTTCCTCATCTTTGCAGATTACCTTACCGTGGAGCAAAACCTAGAGGGTTTAATGCATGGCGTCGGTATGTCCTTGGATGAGGGTCCCCGCGAATGTTAAACGTCATCTTGTGGGAGTTCCATACTCTATGGGACATTTTTTCTTGGCGGGTAGCTAGGACTTTATTATATTTCTGGAACATCATTGATGTCATGATATCGGTATGTATAAAGCCACGAGCTTCCATTTTTATCTTTTTGGTCTTGGACGGATTTTGTAATAAACTTTTGATCGATATATATATATATGCATGGTTGAAGCTTACTTTACATTTGTGTACATGTGTTTGATTTATAAATGGTTCAAACCATCTAATACATAATTAGCTACTTGCATGATTGTGTATTAGATTTCTTGGAGATGTGTTGATATTCAATGTAATCAAATTTCTTTCCAAGAGGTGAATTACATGAAATAAACTCTTAATAATGTGGGACTTCTAAGTAATGTCTATTCTATTAGACATTACTTAGCTGTAGCACCTCTAGCTGTGAGTCAAGTCGCACGACCAAACGACGAATCCCAAGAGATAGCATCAACCAATAAAACTCAATCCTGACTATACTACGCTATGTTGTTGGTTTGCTCGCCCTGATTATACACCTCGTAAAATAAATAAGTTAATTAGGTCCAGGGCATAGATTTGGCCCGTAGAAAACTATTCAGAAATTACTCTGACTGGCAGCGGTATTGAGAGAAAAGCCAACATAAGGTGGCGAAAACTCCGACATCGACAATCAAACATAAGCATAACCGTGGGGTTAAAAACCAAATATGAAAGAGTTAAAAGTAATCACACACATTCGGTATGATACATAAAAATACAAGTGTGTTATGCAGAAATGACTCATGCATAATATTTTTCTTAGAAGTATAACCAATTTCTGGGTTCACTCAAAAGGTATCCCATCATAATCCTGTCGGCTCCTGATATACTTGCTGGCCAAAACTTTGCTAACAAAATAAGGCCCTCGCCCACATTGGTTCAAATTTGCCGACCCTAAGACATCTTTGTCTTGTTCATATAAAGAACAAGGTCTCCTTGGCGGAAAAGACGCGAGGTTTAACATGCTTGTCATCCTGTGCCTTAACACATTTTTTCAGGGCTTCTATTACAAGGGTAGCATCACAGCGAGTTTCGTCTAATCATGAATACAGCAGAGCGTTCTTCCTCAGTGTTGGGTAAGAGCTCTCTGGCTAACTTCAAAGATGGAATTTTAAGCATTCTATGGTAGAATGGCTTCCATACCATATATAAGCGAAAGGTGCAAATCCTTTTGTGTGGACTTTCTTGACGTCCGTCGTACAATCTTTGAAAATAACATTGTGTGCCAGCAATTCTTATGGATCCCTATCATCTGCCTAATCATAGTGATAAGAACTTTGTTAATGGCTTCAACTTGGCCATTAGGCTGTGGATAATAAGGCGTTGAGCTATCATGGCGAGACCTTCTCAGATGGAGTTAGGACATCATATTATTTCTAAAATGACTCATTGATGCGATAGCGATAGTCTGAGGAACACCAAAGCGGTAATGACATGGTTAAAGAGAAAAAAGTATTTGCAGTCCTCGGTATTATCAAATGTCGACGCCATACTCGGCCCATTTAAGTAAAATAATCAACAACAAATAATATATCCACTTAGAAGCCGGTGAGGTGAAAGCTTAGTCATGAAGTCAATGCCCCATTTGGCGAGCGGACCTACGGAGCTTCTGAGGAGGTGAAGCGGGCGAGAATACTTGTGATTGTAGGTGCGGCGTACATGACACTTTGAACGCTGATGATACAATCTTTAAATAGCGAAGGCCAAAAATATCCACCGCAAATTTTTGGCTTGATAGCATACCCGGACATATGACATACATGTATACTGGTGGCAATCATTTAAAACTCTCGGCCGTCAAAGGAGTCAAACAACGTCGAAACACAAAATCAACACCTCGACGATAAAGAATATCACCGAGAATAATATAATTAAGTGCTTGATAACGAACTTTTGACGATGCGTTGACCTTGCTGGACAACTTCGGTAGGAAAAGTTTGAGTTTGGAGATAGATGATGATATCTCCATACCAAATATCATTGGTATCGATGAGGAAAAGGGACTTGTCGGGTAACGAATCCAACCTTTCGTTTTCCGTTGCGGTGTGGAAGCATCTAAAATCAACTCGGCCAAAAACTAGAACTTCTTACGATGTGGCTCGAAATCAAGCTCCATCGAGAACTCCACGGAGAATAACGATCCATTTTGGATATTTTCCCCCAAACAATTGGCGAGTCAAAAGTATGTTGCATGGGAGTTCTGATGAAAATCCTGAAAATGATTTTCTGGCAAGAATGTAGTGTAATATTTGTGAGCTAGCGAGCGGCCATTAGAGGCCCGACTTCTCAACATGTTGATATTTAATCTGTGTAGAAGTCAAACTTATTTCGGGTAATAGACAACATGTTCATCATGAAAATCATCATCCTGGACGAGAACCATACCAATAGTATACTTTCAGAGGCATCTAGATAAAGAAAGTAATGTCGACTATAATCTGGAGGAAAAGGAAGAGGAGCTTTAGTAAGGGACAATTTCAATGCTTCGAAATCATTGTGACTTTGTCCCGGACAAACTGGGAACCTTTCTTCCAGCAGGGCGAGAATTGAAACGCGGGGTAATCGGCATAGTTGAGGATGAACCCTCTGAATAAAGTTTGCTTTCCCCGCCAGAGCTTTGTAGCGTAAGTGGAAGAGGAGATTAAGGATGCGCCGACCTTGATAGGATCACCGGATCCCATGTGGAATGAAACAATAAAACCAAAGGGCGGCGGATTCTACGCCAAAATACATTTAATGCGGATTCAATGAATGCAGGTAGAATAAACAGCGGCAATGGCTCGAGGAGATGCGCCAGGATGATCAACCGGCCGTATAAAGAATGGGCGGGCAAATGCGTCCAAATAAGTTTGAGCGATATGCTTGATATCGATGGAAAATGAGACCTGGCTATTTTGGAACGTATCACTTGCGTTCTTCAGACCGAAGGAAGTTTCCGGTAGGCAAAGTACCCCAAGGACAAATAAAAGCAATTTTGTGTTGATTACTCGGGAAGCGATGTTGATCTGATTATATAGCGGAAAATCCATCCATAAAAAGAAAAGACTTCAATGCCGTACGGTCATGCGACAATGTACGTCGACGAAAGTCGAGGAAAAATTGTCAGCGCCCAGGAGAAGCTTTGTTAATATCCCTATAATCTACACAGCAGCGAATACCACCTTTTATCGATCGGCGCAGGGTTTGAAACCCACTCTGTCAAGGCCACGGAGTAAATAAAACCGGCTTTAAGTAATTTTCAACTTCAAGCTTAATGGTTGCAGCTTTACGTGGATGAAGCGAGTAGGAAGGCAATGTCGAGCGAGGTTTAGTGCTCGGGTATGTCTTGATTTCGCGTACAACAATCGAAGAAATTCAATACAGCATTTCCTCGTAACTCGGGCAAAAATATCGCGAATTCCTTAAACTTGAGCGTGTAATCGCGGAGATTTGGTGGTAGAACACGAGGCCTCAATATGAACATTCTCAATGATCCGGAGTTTTGAGATATCGATGGGCATCATTAGGTGAGAATATTCTCAAAGTTCGCCGGCCGATCACATCTCGTATGGATCCAGGAGCGGTTGTAACAACAACAACGGTCGACAGAATCAGTGAAGTAATTCTCAAGAGTCACGCGCTCGAAACAATAATGATGATTTCCATCGTCCCGAGGGGTGTCATCCAAGACAGACATGATGTCTAAATGGGTTGGAAAGACAACGAAAAGGATCAGGAGACAATTCCTCGCAAGAAGAAAAAGTAAAGGTTGCCGATTGAATAGCTTGGTGGGCGGATTCAACCGGACTTAACAACATAACATCACCGTAACGAACATGATCTCGGGGATGAAGGACTATCCATAAGGTCATCGGAACACGAAGGAAGTTCCGCGAACCGCGATAGAAATCATATTAATGGATGCAACAGACGAGTTAAAGGAATATTGGGTGGTGGGGTATGGGAAAAGTACCCATTAACGTGAATCTTTTAAAAGACCCACAACAACATTCTCATAACCAAGAGGGTTTTTTGCTATGAAACGATGCGTTGCTGTCACGAGCATCGATGTGAAAACAAGTTGGAAATCGTAGTGACCACTTTCGCCGTGAGGCGTAGAACACAGAAAACAAAGGTGGATACCAGCCGCATAGAATCGACTAACTTCGTCAAGTAGAAGATTATAATCGAGGGAGTATCAAAAACTTCCACATCCACCTGAACAGTTTTACCTTCGAGAGTAACAAGAAACGACGGAAGAACACCATAAGGTTTAAAAGCGGAACCATTGAAATTTCATAAAAGTGTTTTGTATTTCGGTTAAGGTGGAGAGCAATGAAAACTCCGGCCAAGGACAAAGACATGATGCAAGTGGAGGCACCTTCATCAACAAGCGTCCGACAAATGCTAATTATGCGGCAGCAACAACTTATTTGGAGATGCAAAGTACGCTGGTAACCTCGGGATATCTTTCAGTTCGAGAAATCAAAGGCGATTAAATTCTCTCATCCGGTAGGATCGATTCCACCTATGGCTTTCCACAGGGCCCCTTATTTTGTCGGACTGAGGCCGAAGAAGGACCACCGGTGAACATCGGTAGAGGTGCTTGGGCGGATCTTCCTGCAATCTTTGTGGATTACGGGCTGCCGCGTTATGAAAGTTGAATCTTAGATCAATGCGACACCTTTGGGGGTGGTCGTATACTTGTATCAAGGTTTGGTCTTTCGAGGATGAAGAGGACCCGATGTAGATGGATAGATTGGAAGTTGAATCGGTATAATCCAACCTTCTCTTTTGAAGAAGATAGTCTTTGGTTGGGTAGCAAAGATGAAACAGTGTCTTTCTCGAATCACCGGTACACATTAAAACTATAGATTGAGTTATATGAAGAAGATGGTTGAACAAATTGAATAATAGCGAAACTGTTGTTGAGGCAGGAAGAGTTGAGACAAGGCATTTGGAGTAAGGCGGTTTTCGGTGTGGATTGGAAAGACATGCGCCGTACGTCTCGGGACAATCCTTGGTGTAGTGATCTTCATTACACATAAGGCAAGGATAGCGTGGCTTACGCTTATCCCGGTCATCAACACGAGGAGATTTGGTTTGTTCATTGGATTAGCGTTTTTACCCTCATAATGCCTCTCCTTGCAGTTGTCTTACGGTAGGTGGATTGAGCAGCGTTCGCCCGGTTTCTGCATTGAAGACTAAGGGCGAACATTCACGAACGTGAAGGATTGGTTTTGGGGTTCTGTGAACCGCGAATGTGAATGGGCGAAGAGTGGTCCCAATCACACCATCATTGCGTGTCAAACAAGCTGGAAGCTGATGAAGTCTTTGGAAGTTCGGGCCGAGAATAAATCTGATAAGTCATATAAAGTGCAGGTTTGAGAATGAACCAAGATCTAAATCTTACGACATGACTTATATAGCTGCTCCGGTAACAACATATGGCAATATCTTTTCCAATTTTGTTTACAAAATGATTTTAGCAGCTCCCTCCAGCCGATGTACATTCGAGTTCAAGTTTAATAAGGCGTCTCCTCCTTATCACTCATGGATGTGATCAGAATATGAGTGCCGGTGCTACAGCAAGAAGGTTAAGATCACCGATCCGTTATCGTAGCGAATCGATGCTTGGTAGATGCGTAGAAAGGCCATAGCAAAGAGTGTTAAAATCCGAAAAACACGTGGTAATTCAATGTACCATTTCGCGGCATTCCCAATGAGAGTATGTTGAAACTATCGCAACTGTACGGAGTCATTTTTTAATGAGTTAGATGAACACCGCAGATGGAAAGTCATGACGTGATTATTCGGTCCTCGCATACGCCGAATTTCGGGATGTCAGATGGAAGTTTTGCAGGAGTAGCAGGCCATTGGGGGGAGTGGCGAATAGGATCATTCAAGATCCTAGATAAATCAGAGAGGTCTAGAGTGGCGAGAAAGGCAGTGTAGGATTCCACGGTCGCCGGTGACTTTGGAAGTGAGAACCCGATTGATGCATCGATGGGTGTGTATGCAGTTTGTCCCCAGAGGGAAGAACCCGGTTACCCTGGTGGTGGCAGAATAGGGAAGTAACCCCAAGGATTTTGACCATGAGTCTGAGTAGTGACTTGAGATTGAGTAGTCTGACATGAACCCCAAATAGGATTAGTCGCACCTGGATACGGTTGGCCTTGAGTAGGGACAACTTGTTCCCCCCAGGATTCTGAGCAAAGCTTTGCAAGAGCTGATTCCAATATTGGGCCAATACAGGAGGAATGTTACATCCTAAAAGGTGAATGCCGTTCCCCCATTAAAGGGATAGTTCCTCCCGAGTGAGTACCAGCAGGAGGTTATTGTAGTCCTTGTTGTTTTGTCAGGGGAAAGGAAAAGTACTACTCTATCCAACAACAGGAATTTGGACAATAGGTGCAACGGTCGGTATAGTAACACTAGGATTAAAATTGCCAGTAGAAAACTGAGGGAGTGTCGAGATGAAACCGGGGAATAGGATGCCGGGAAGCGAGGACCACTGAAGAACCCGAAGGGAGTGTGGAGGTGTTGAATGTGGAATTCAGCGCGAAATTCAATAACGTGGTAACGGGGGTAGATTGGATGGATTACGGAGTTCTGCGGGTATTTATCGGGGCAAAGAGTGGTTGCGGTATTCGGTTTGAACGTGGTAGTGTTAAGCAAGATGAGCCATCTCGGAGGTAAAACAAAGCGATAAGTAGTGGTGGCTGGTGTAATTCTGATTCCCAAGCGGTCGGGGAGATTGAGGACCACCAAACAAAACTCGAAGTAAATCTCCTGACCAAGCAGGAACTTGTCGTGCTACACTGTGAGAAAGCCCAGCAGCTGTCTCAGGAGGTGGAAGATCGTCACTAGAAAGATGAGAAATAAAGCCGCCAGGGTATTTCACCACGACGGATATGTTAATCCTCTATAGTATTATCGATCCTAGGATTTTCAAAAGAATCGGATTGTTCGACTCTAGGAGGTGGTAAAAACCGGGGGCGTGCCCGATGTCCACGCGTGTGATAAAGAACAAGGATTTCACCGGATAGGAGAATCCCTGGAGTGCCCTGGTGTCGGATGTAAAGATACGAGGCACTTCGGATGTTACGGGGAACAAACGCCCATCCCTACATTGAACGTCGTGAGGGAGCAATTGTAAACAATTATCCAACTCCTCAACGAAATCTTGTAGTCAACTATGAGAATCAAACAACACACCTAAGTAAACCAAAATCTAGAAGCAATCACCAAGCAAATACCTTCTAATTTCGAAGTTACTAGTTGGTGATGAAATCAACATCGCAACATGAAGACGAAAGAGACTGTGTGTGGAAAATTCACGTTGACGACACCTTAGCAGGACTTGCATACGGTGCAAGCTTCCCCGCGGTAATTGTGGATTTACCCTCAAAGGGCACGAGTGAGTTTGTAGCGTCGATTCAGTGCAGTGAAGACTTTCCTTCCGCAGTCACCTTAGGTGCGGATACCTAGAGAGAAGGCCACTAAGGATACCACGGACAACCTTGATCTTGCACGGGAAGCGATCGTCCGGTCGATCCCTGCATATAAAGCGAGGGTGGGAGAGGCCCGAAATCAACTCAAGGCTTCCGCAGCGGTAATTGTGGATTTACCGGGGTGACCCGTGTCGTGCAATCTCTACATTGATGTTAACAAAGTAGGTTAGTATCTCTGCTAACATAATGCGACCTAATGCTTGGCCCTTGTGTTAGAAAGGGCTTCCCAGGACAATATGCGGCCGATGGAATTTTACACTTCCTATTCACCAAGATACTGTGTGTTTTACGGGCTTTGGAAGTGTTTCTGCTTCCTCTCCAAAGTACTAGCCTAACTATATGTTGGTGTAAAGGAAGCCCTAGAAAGAGTTACTAGATCAATTTTATTATTACATAAAGTTTTTAATGGCTACGTTGTTTACTCACAGGTAGCGAAAGTGAAACTCAATGATGTGTATTTCGACCCAATCGAAATACGGAATGTGGAAGAAATGTAATCTTTTCATTTAATGAATCCTAACTATGGGAGAGACGTTTTCCAATTCCAATGCAAACACCACAATGTATATGTAATTTCTCAATTTCCTTTTAAAACAATGCAAATAATCAACTATCAATGAAACTTTCTAAATATCCTTTTCAAAACTTCAAAGCTCTTAAATTCTACAATTTTGATTTTCAAAGTTTGCAATAAAAGCAAAAACAAAGACTTGAAAGAAAACAAAGGTTCGCTTTCCAGCCGGAAGAACTTTGATAACAAAGAAAGAAAATCAAATCATTAATGCTAAATAATAATGAAAACTAAATAAAACTTTCAATAGTAGTAAAAACACAAAAATGGAAACCAAGGAGCCTCTTAGCGAAAATTGTTCTTTTGAGCAACAATCAATCAAGAAACACCAAAATCTTGACTCTCAATCAATCACTGACCTTTAACCAGCAGGACACCAATGAACTCGGTAATCAAAGAAGAAAAATGCAAACAAAGGGCTAAGAAAGAGCGAAAGTCAAGGAATCAAAGCAATAGAAGCTCAAAACCCTAGATTAGATCTAGGAGGCAAATTAAACAACAAAGTGCAAATAATGAAATGATAGGTCAAAGACACAGATCAACCCTCTTGAGCTATTGGACAAACCAAAACTTGAATTCAAAAACTTTACAAAAACTTTCCTGCGGAAAACTGCAGAGTCTTGGGGACCTATAGGTTTCCATGATCTAGCCTAGAAATCTGCATTTGCGTACTTTCATACTTGGACTATATATATATATACAAAGAAGTCTTGAAACACAGTTTCATGTTGTCAACTCAGATGCAGTCACGGAAATCTCTAAAAATATGGAAAAATTTTCAAAATCAGCACAATCTAAAATGGATTGGTAACCCGAAGGTGTCTCAGGGTATCCTAAAGACTTTCGAGAGGTTTACAAATCAAGAAGAAAAGGCAAAGAGAACAAGTAGCCACAAAAGAATTAAGAAACCAAAACTAACTAAAGGGATGATATCCCAGTGGAATTAAGCCAATTTTTGTTCAAGGATAAATTAAGTGATCTTGGACAGGACCAATCTCCACGAGATCCACGGATCTGGAACAAGCCGAGACAGAATACTACTCTTTCCCTAGTTCTAAAGAGTATTGAATGGACAAGAGGAAGAGGATGATGTGCTTATATGGCCATCTCTTATCTCTTTTGATCCCAGCTCACTTTCACGATGCTCTTCGTCGTCAATCCTGTTTCTTCGACCAATCTATGAGGAGATTAATATATTCAAAGGCTCTAGACTATACGTATGAGTCAAGGAGTCATATAATAATGTGATATCATCATTATGGAAGGGACATATTCATATATTATATTAAGTGAAAGAAGAAATACAAACTGAGCCTTGATGTGGTAGATCTCCTTTCAGCGGCTTCGCTTTGACACACACACATTGCTCATCATGCATGAAGAACTACTACTTGTGATGACGAAGGTGTCTCTATTCGGAACATGACATCAATTCTCCATACAATAATTCATGAATTCTTCAATATCTTACTCTTGCTAATTTGCTGCTAACCATTCCCATGAATCATCCTTCAATATATAGGAAAGGATTGTGGTTACTTGGATAGAGATGTAATCCCAAGATATCACGGAGATTCATGAATTTGCCAACCGATGAACTCCAGCTCATCCTTCTAGAAGATTTCCTTCTAGAAGGATCGGCTATTCGTTTCTCCATTAAGAATCATTTCCGCTTTGACCGGATGACCTGATCTGAAGGTCCATGATTTGTTGAATGCGACTTCTTGAGAGCAGGCATTCAGTGAAATATATATGCAGCCTGCGTTCTGTCTTCAAAAGAGTGATTTTTGAGAAACTGACCGGTGTAACTTTCTTCATGAAAATGATGATCTTAAAGAAGAGCTATATCTTCTATCACCGTAATCATTATCATGTCATCATCTTGATAACCAAAATGAGGACCGCACCCACTTTCCTTGTTTTTGAGTTAACCCACTTCTAATTTATCCATTAAATTTATTATTGAGAATAATTTATTTTGTATTCACTTTGAATTATAATGAAATCATTAATTCACTTTATTATTTACCTCTTAAAATCTCTTAAACCACTTTGACTACTTTGACCTTACTTTATTATTTACCTCTTAAAATCTCTTAAACCACTTTGACTACTTTGACCTTTTGGGGCTTCTAGATGACATATGAGGGTCCTCCAACTTCATAAGGCCTTAACTCTCAAACCATGAGGAGTTATGTGACATTCCACATACCACCAGAAATGGAATGAAATGTACTATCCATATAGAATAGTATTATCTGAAAATATATCATAACTCATACCGTTATCCATCAAACAAACTTGGGTCCATTACCCAAACCTCGGGTCTCCAACTTCTCATGGTAATAACTCTCTAACTGTGAGGAGTTATGTGGCATTCTACATACCACCAAAAATGGCATGAAAAGCACTATCCATCTAGGATAGTTTCCCTGACAAATTCATTGTCCTTGATCTTATTATTCCAAAATTAATCATGGGTTCTCTTACTCTGCAAAGCATCTTCTCGTGAGGGATTTCACCATAAGGGGACCACTTTGGAGTTCATCCATATTTATTTCTTGTCAACCATGACAAAAAAATAATTTTTCATATCAAACAATCTTGGTTCCATTACCCAAACCTTTGTGCAATGGGGCTTTCTTCAAGGGTTGACATCAATGACAACCAACCTTAATCAACAATCTCCCCCTTTGGCATTGATGGAAACACTCTGATGCAATACTGAAATCATATCACTCATGCTCCCCCTGGAACCATGCCTCTGTCCTTTGCATCTGATAAATATACTCCCCCTGAAACCATGCCTCTCTCCTCTGCATTTGATAAATCTCTCCCCCTTTGTCATCAATGGCAAAGGTATCTTTCCATCTGGAGCTACTCCCCCTGACTGAATTGTCCTCTTATGGTGTTTCCTCATGTACATCTAAGACATATAAGATAAAAATTCAAAAAGTATTCAAAAAGCATTCATTCTGGAGTAGAAATAACTCCAAGTCTTTGGTGAAGATATTCAAAGGCTTCCCGTGGAAGTGGTTTTGTAAAGATGTCTTTCACTTGTTCTTTTGTGCCCACATACTTAACTCAGATGTTCTTTTATGCAACCTATTCCCGTAGAAAGTGATACTTGATTGAAATGTGCTTTGTCTTGGAGTGCATCACCAGGTTTTTTGAGATAATTATGGTGCTTGTATTATTACAATAAATTGGAATGGGCTCATCATACTCAACCTGTATATCTGTTAGAGTTTGTTTCATCCAAAGAACCTATGTACAACATGATGCTGCTGCAATATACTCTGCCTCGACTATAGATAAAGATACTGATGATTGTTTCTTGCTTAACCATGATACCAAACACTCACCCAAATAAAATGGTGCTCCACTAGTGCTTCGTCGGTCATTAATACAACCTACCCAATCTGCATCTTTGTAGGCAATAAGTGATAGATCCTTTCCTTTTGAATACCACAATCCAAACTCTTATGTTCCTTTGAGATATCTGAAAATCCTCTTCACTGCTAATACATGTGATTCCTTTGGTGGTGCTTGAAATCATGCCACCTGTCCAACTGCCTGCATTACATCTGGTCTGGATGTTGTCACATATAGTAGGCTTCCAATCATTGACCTGTATTGCCTCTGATCTATAGACTTCTAATCATCATCTTTGCTCAACTTACAACTGGTTTACATGGGAGTGATAACTGGTTTTCATTCTTCCATTCCGAACCTCTTTAACATTTGTTTGATATACATGGTTTGAGAAATAAAAAATCCTTGGTTTCTTTCACATATCTAATGTCCTAGAAATAAGGATAGTTCTCCAAGTAATGACATTTCAAATTCTTTCTGCATATATTTTTCAAATTTCTAGCTTAACCTATCATTATCACTACCAAAAATAATATCATCAACATAAATTTCAATTAATAAAATATTACCTTGACTTACTTTGATGTAGAGGTTGTTGTCTGCACTTCCTTTTCTGAACCCTACTTGTTGTAGATACTTATCTAGTCTAGAGTACCATGCTATGGGAGCTTGTTTTGGACCATACAAGGCCTTCTTTAATTTACACACATAATATGTGTTCTATGACAACTAAAATCCTTTTGGTTGTTCAATGTAGACTTCTTCAATTTCCCCATTCAGAAAAGCTGATTTTATGTCCATTTGATATACTTTAACATTTTTCAGCATGCATAAGCTAAAAGAAAACAAATTGCTTCCATTCTGGCAACTGGGGAAAATGTCTCTTCAAAGTCGATTCCTTCAATATGAGCATATCCTTTACATACCAATCTATCTTTGTTCCTTGTAACCTGTCCATCTTCATTCAATTTATTCCTGAAAATCCATTTTGTGTCGATCACATTCTTATTTTTTGGTCTTGGAACCAATTCCCAAGTGTCATTTTTCTCTATTTGATCCAATTATTCATCCATGGCCTTATTCCAAAATTCATCCTTGCTGGCTTATTCAAAACAATTTGGTTCAATTGTAAATAAGAGTGCTCGATGTGTTTGTTCTGGTGAATAGATTTTTCTTCTAGTCTCAACTCCTGCATCTTTGTTTCCGATAATCTAATCTGAAGGATGATTCTTCTGTACTCGTTTACTGAGTGTCTTTGGAGACACTTGCTGAATTTGCTCTTCTTCTTCTGTCAGATTCTCTTCATCTTCCTCTTGTACTTCCTTTTCATCTTCTGCTTCTTCTTCAAAGGGTTGTTTCATTGATTCATTTTCTTCCTTTGATTTTGGTCTACCTGTTTCATCAATTGTTACATTGATGCTTTCCACAACTTTGTTCAATCTTAGATTGTAACACTTGTATGATTTCCTTGTACTTGAGTAACCAACAAGTACTCCTTTGTCCACACGAGAGTCAAACTTTCCCATTCTACCATCTTCTCTTTTGATGTAGCATTTTCTTCCAAAAACTCTGAAGTGCTTCACATTTGTTGGTCTTCCTTTCCATAGCTCGTAGGGAGTTTTGTTAGTGTTGTTTCTGAGCATTACTCTATTTTGAATGTGAACTGATGTATGCACTACCTGTGTCCAAAAAATATTTGTCAATTTGTAATCCATTAGCATTGTTTGAGCCATTTCCCGTGTAATTATCATCCATTACGATAATGTTCCTTTGTCTTTGAACCACTCTCTGAACCAATCTATGAGTCCATCCTCTCATCCACTATCATATATCTATCCAAACCTGCTAAGTGTTCTTACAAATCCATCTATGTCCATATTGTCCAAGACTCTACTTGTGCAACTGTCCATAATGCTAACCCATTTATCATTATATTATCAAACTACACTTCTGCTAACTGATTTCTCTGAATCTGTCTTCTCAAACTCTGCAAGCTACTCGAAGGATGGTTCTTTGGTCTGTCACAGCTATTGCATAGACCCCCCTGTCTAATATTCATATTACTTGGGAGTCTCTAAGTCATATGTCTCAGAATAATTCCTGCTCTAATGTGTATTCATCATCATCTTCATTGGTAGATTCATCATCATCTTCATGGGTAGATTCATTATCTCTCTGAGCTCTGACTTATTTCTTTCTATCTGTGGATTCATCTTTCACTACAATGCCTGAAAGTACAATCTCTTGAACATGTTCCTTATTTACTTGCCCTTCCTTTCTTTCAGTTATTTTCCAAACCTTTCTGTATTTGACATCTTTATTTTTCTTTGTAGAATTTACTTCATCTCATTTTATTTCCATTCTTGTGATCTCTGTTACCTAGTCTTTGTTCACCTGTTCTTCTTGTTTTCTTATCCATACTTTCTTATACCTAATATTAGTATCATCTTTCATGGAAGTATCTATCATGCTTCTACAATCACTGGACATGTGTCCATAGTTATGACATTTGTAACACTCAATGTTACGTGTGGCCACAT
>SNQJ01S0015171.1:0-17706 GCA_010110895.2 Picea sitchensis
CTTCCTTGGTTTGCAAGGCTTGGAGGCAAAACCAATAATGAAAATCTCATAAGTCTATCATCTCATATTTCTTCTTAAGACAATATTTCACATGGGTTAAAATTTCAGGTTCATTACCAATGAGTATAAAACCATCAACATAGAGAAGACACATTATGATATGGTTACCCACTTTCTTAGTATATACATTAGGGTCAAATGACATCTAGAAAATCCACTTTTCAATAGAAATCTACCATTTTAGCATACCAAGCCCAAGTAGTTTGCTTAAAGCCATAAATTTCTTAAGGTGACAAACAATTATGGAGTCATTCTGAATATAGCTAGGAGGTTGTTCCATGTAAATTTCTTCTTGAAAATCCCCATGCAAGAAGGCGGATTTAACATCCATTTGATGGATCTCCTATTTATAAGAAGCTCCAAGGGATAAAACAAGGCATATGGAATTCATTTTGGCTACAAGGTCAAAGGTTTCAGTATAGTCAATTCCTTCTACTTGAGAAAATCCTTTGGCAACTAACTAGGCCTTACGTATTTCAACACTTCCATCTATTGTATACTTATTTCTATACACTCATTTACATCTAACAAGTTTTCTTCCTTTAAGAAGAGGAACATGATCCCAAGTGTCACTCACCATTATGGATATTCATTGCTGCATCCTAATTTGGATGACCATAAGCTTCTAGAAATGTTTTTGGATCACAAGTCTTTGAAACTTGAGCCAAAAGAGAGGAGGCTCATTGGAACTATGAATGGGAACAAAATTGATCAAAAGGATCACCAACAATATCACTAACCATTTCTTGTGTTTTACAAACCTATATAGGAAGTTGTGGTTCCAATGTAGGTTCATGTTTAATTAACTCAACTAGAGGAGGGTGAGTAGATGGAGGTGTATTTTCATCTTTACTACCATCATTTGAAGAAGAAGACACCAAAACAAGAACACTAGTAGAACATTTGGGAATAGAATATGGCTGATTCATTGAAGATGGAACAAACAACTAATTAGGTATGTAGGTTGAGAGACCTTCATAAAACTTGACATCTATCATAATAATAATTTCCGTTGAATGAGGTTGAAGAAGTCTAAAACCTTTTACAACTTACAAGTATCCAACAAAAATGTACTTTTCACTCTTAGGCTATAATGATTTCCTTTTCTCATTAGGAGTGTGAGCCCATGCTTCATTACCAAAAAAACAAAAGTGGCTTATATGTGGTTTAATGTTTCTTTGTGCTTCTTCCGATGCTATATCTTTTAAAAACAAAATTACCAACTTGACAAGAACCTTGACCTCAAAAGGAGAACTCTATCCCTAAAAACTCACATTTTTGTGTCAAAAACACCAAAATCGACCCCTAAATTGAAAAGTGGTGCTATCAATAGCACCTTTTTCTTTTTCGGGGTTAAAATTATGACCCTTTGCAACTCTGATCTGCAACGTGTGTAATAAAAACCTTAAATTCAACCCTCGAATTGAAAAGTTGTTCTAGAATTAGTAACCTTCTTTTTTGGTGGGGTTAAAATTACAACTTGTTTGAAACCATGGCCTTAACAACAAATACCATTACAAACAAAATCCTCAAATCATTCATCAAATCAAAAAGTGGCGCTACCAATAGCATGCTTTTGGATTTTTGGAGTTGAAAATATAACTTGTTTGAAATCATAGATTTAACAATAGGTACCATTACAACCAAAATTTTAAAATCAATCCCTGAATTGAAAAGAGGTGTTGGCAGTATAATATATATATTTTTTGTAAACTTAAAATTGCAACATTTTAAAACCATTACCTAAGAAACAAATATTATTGCAAATAAAATCACCGTACCTACCCTTGCTCCACCCTTAAGTTCCCCTAAAAAAGTACAAAATATTAATTGTTTTTCATCAAAACACTTAAAACTAAGTAAAAAATAAAAGAAATCAATGTAAAAAAACCCAAATTTTAAAATAAAAACAAAATAATAATAATTTAACTTTAAAACCATAAAAAACAAATCAAGAAAAACAAAACTTAAAATATTAAAAATTAAATATTTAAAAGAATTAAAAAAATAAACATTATATATTAACTTTATAATGATGATGGTGATGATTAACGTCCACTGAGACCAAATGGTCTGTTGGACCTTAAGAAGGTAAGAGATTACTTCAATTTCTTTAAAATCTTATTTCTATGCTAAAAAAACTCTGAGAGAAGCGTTATAAAATCACCATAGTTTTGATGACTTAGGAGGTTAGGAAGGTCGATAATGTGGAAGACATTTTTAAATTGGGATCTAATATGAGTATAGGCAGGGAAATCCAAGAGGAAGTGTTTTTCATATTCTACCTGCTTAGTGTCACAAATGTGACATATTCTCTCATCTCATAGTGTTTTGGGAGTTTTCCAACACCTAGTTTCATTATATAGCTCGTGAGAGTTTGTTCTTATTTTAGCAATGTTGATTTTCTTCTTTGCACTTTTCAAAACTGAGAGGTAATTTTGATCTTCTAAATTAGGGTTGACCACCTCCTTGTAGTATCTTAATTTCTTTTTATCCACTAATTCTTTATCACAAAATATATTCTCCTTAAATTTATAAGCGATAGTATTTGTAATATTATCGATATTTTGCATGATGGATTCTTGTTGTTTTCCCCAATAATTTAGCCAAGATTTGACATCTTTATGCCATCCATGTTTAAATCTCTTATGATTTTGGCTAGAATTTAAAATAATTTAAAAAAAATACAAATGTAATAAAAATGAAATAACTAATGGTTATATGATACAATGAGATTGTTATAACATAATAAATACTTTTATATTACGTAATGGATTGGTACATAATATTACATATTGAAGGTCCTTCCATCTGGTGCCTATAGGCACCCTGAATTCCCCCCCCAAAAAATTACATCCCAAGAGTCCCCCAAAAACCTAGGCACATCTTTCCTTGCTTCCCAAGAACCCATGTATTATGGTTCTTGGTCTCGAGATGGTAGGCCACCCATACCAACTTAAGCATAACAAAACAAAAGAGTAAATTGCCCATACAAAATCGTTCCAAGAGAGAAAACCACCCATGTTGAATTATACCAAACAAAAGAGATAAGCTCTAAGATAGACAAAAGAGATCACTATCTACTGCTTTGATTACTACTGAGGGGAGAGCCTTCACCAAGGGATGGTGCTCAGTTTCCCTCGAGGCTTATATGGACCCACCGAGCTTGTGACAGGCTTATGGGCATGGTCCTCATCCTGAATAACAATGTGGCTCTCCTGGCACCCTAGGAGGTCCATCTTTTTTTGTTGGGGCATTGTTTGTTCTGTCTTCTCTGGATGGTCTTTCTCATGTTGACCTTTCTTAATGAAAGAAACACCAAATTTCTTCTTACATAAAAGTTCAAATTTGGCTTCCAGGAGTCTTACCGATTGTTTGAGTTGGTCATTATCCCGTCACTGCTGAGCTAATGCTTGGAGGACTTCATTTTGCTGCTGAACCATGGCTTGGGCGATCATGGATTTGGTGTGCCAGTACACCTCGGCCAACTCGAAGTACTTTGTCTCCCTCATCCTCATCTGACTAGGGTCTGGGGCCCATTATTGAGCCACGACTAGTATTTCTTCCTTTGAAGTCTGCTATCTCTTCATATAAACATCCCTTTGTAACCTCACCATGTGCCCCTTCTCCTTGTCTGAGAGTTTGGACTGGAAATTTTTCTCGGCCTCTAACATGGCCGATTTCATTTTGGCTATCAAGCAGGTCCTCCTCTGGGAGGGTTCGTGCTCTACTCTCTAGGTTTTCTGGCCCTTACTGCATGAACTTGATTCTTTTCCAAAAACCAGCTGGGGCTATCTTGACATCCTCCTCGTGTTTCCCAAGCCTCTTACGTCCATGTTCTTTCCCACCCTATTCCTCCACCAACTCGGCTTTGGTCTTACTCTAACATGTTAGCCTACATTGGAAATTGTGAAAGAACATGAGGATGCCCCCTTATTTCTTAAATCGGAGGGGGTTTTTCCACTGTGACGGGGGACAAGGACCCCTTCTCGACTACTCCCTATGAATTTTCCTATTTTCCTTACTAATCCTCTATGAATCACTGTTTTGTCTCTCCAAAGCTTTCCTAACTCATCCTTTTCCCATGCCCATGGCCTGCCAGGATGCTTCATATTAACAGGCTTACCCAATCGGCTGAGGAGTTGGATTTTATTGCTTGACTTAGCGTGGGTTTTCATTATCCCATACATTATATCCTCTGCTCTCCTCACAATGATGACCCAGGTACTAGAGCCAGACGCCATTGGCATCATACATGCAACCTGTTGTACCAACTCTGGCTTCCCCGTATCATCCTGGATCTTCCTCCCTCTGAAATTATTCTTTGCCACGAGTGGACTAAGCGAAGCTATTACTTTCGCTTCCGTCAATATGGGGTCCATCTACCGATTCCCATGTACCTTCCTTTCATCAAATGTTATTTAACATGAGGGAAGGATAGGAGTCCCTCTAGGTCGTTCCACTTCGCCAATTGTCTCCTCATTGAGACCTTAGGAATCAACCTCCACTAGCCTCGAAATCATGTTTCTTAATGGACCTTGGCCCACATCCTTTGAGCTCCACTTGTCCATACGTGGGGTTTGGTGTACCGCCACATTTTCCAAATGATCCACTACTGCATTCCCCTTGTGTTTGACATGATTTAGGATGATGACGAAGTTTCCTCTGATGGCGCTGGCTATCTCCATGTAGCCATAAGACAATCACTGGTCCTTTAAAACCCTTTTTGGGTCGGTGGCATTTATGATTTTCCTTAATCCCTCCGTGGTAATCCTGGAGTCTCCTTCCATGATCATAGCTTTGTACTATAGCACCTTTTCTAGCCTCATCCCCATGAAAATTCCACTTTGTTCTACTCCATTGTTGGAGTTGAGCCCAAGTTGAATGGAGTATCCATACCTGATATTCCTTGCTGAATCTCTGCATAGGCCTTCTGCTCCTGCTTGGCCTAGGTTCCCTTTTGATGCGCCGTCATAGTTCAATTTTATGAACCCTGGCAGGGAGGTTCCCATTTCTCTTTTCCTCATGCCATTCTCCTCGAATCTCTGATTTTTTCCTGGCTGCATCTTGTTTGTGGAATCTGCCAGTTTTTCAAGATCTTTATCTCTGCTTCGGAGGGATTCCAGCCTTCATCCTGCTAGGATGAGGAAGTGATTGATTCCTGTAGGTTCCCCAGGAAACCTTGCCAGGTCTGGTTGTGGGTGCTGGATTGATTCTTGAAGATCCTTCAGTTTCTCTCTTTCCAGGTATGCCATAAGATGAACCTAGACAATATTTTCCATAGCTTATTTAAAATTTTGTTTCTTAATGATTCTTCTCACCATTCTTCTATAGTTATGATGATGTCATATCAAACTCTATTCGACGTTTTGAATATTTTTGTCCCCTGTCCCATAGCTCCGACACTTCCTTGCATTCGCTGAACATGTGGTTTGTTGTTTCAACTTCTTGTTTTCACATCATGCATATGGAAGGACCTTCAAATCCTCTTATTTGGATTCTATCCCATGTTAGTTCTTTCCTGTGAGCCACTAACCATAAAAAGGTAGCAATTATTGGCCATTGGTGAGTGTTCCATATTTTCCCCCAAACTACCTTTGGATTGATATCTGGGGTTTCTTGAAGCTGCTAGTATGCTTCCTTGACTGTGAATTTCCCATTACCATTGTCCCCCCACCTCAAGATGACTGGGCCTGGTTTCCAAGGTATTATCCTTTGGGTTAGTATCTGTGCCATTTCCCTTCTGCCTGGCTCCGACTAGGTTACCAACCAACCGTCGAGGGTTTTCCACTGTCTTACCTCTATTTCCTCTGGGTTCTTGGAGTCCTCCCAGTATTGATGGACTAGGGTCCAACCCACCACTTTGATATCTCTTTGAATGTTGGGAGTGATCTCCTTTTCCTTTAGAGTTGGTAATTTTTCCCATGCGTCATCCTAGAACAATGTCGATTTTCCATCATGGATTTCCCAAAATCTTTGTTTTTGCACTGTACCTTGATTCTTCCAGGTGTAGTTCCAAATGAAGTAGCCTGGCCGCTTCCCATCCAACCAGATATTATCACTATCCCGATCATTCTAGGCATATTTCTGAGTCCATATCTGGGCCCATAGGTCCTCTAGATTTTTGTTCCATCTCTAGAGAACTTGGATGCTAAAGCCTAACATGTCCTAAGGGGATATCTGATGCCTAATTACCCTTGCGATTTGGGAAAACATATGGTTTCCCAGGCCACCAAGGCCCATTTTCTCTCCCTTTTCACCCCCCCCCTAGAGGAACTTCTGTTGAATGGCTCTTAATTGTTAGAGGATGGTTGTGGGAGCTGTCAGGACTGAGAAACTATAGAGGGGTATGGCATAAAGGACTGACTTTATCAAAAGAATCCTAGTAGGGAAGGTAAGGAAGCAGTGGGACCAACTGTTTAAAATGTTGTCAATTTTTGACAAGAGTTCCTTCTAGGATGAGGCTTTGGGAGATTTTTCTACGAGGGGTAAGCCTAGATAGGAGGAGGGAAGGCACACTCATTGAAAACCAAGCAAGTGGGAAATATTCCTCTCGATAGAAATAAGGGTGTTCAAGAAGTAGACTTTGGATTTTTCATTGTTGATTTCCATTCCTGACGCTGCCATGAAGAGATTAAGGTTCTTTCTAATGAGCTAGGCTTCCTTGACTGTGGGATTCCCCAAAAGTAGAGTGGTGTCAACGTTGGATATGAGTGAGAGAATCCGAGTTTGAGGTGATTTTCAAACCTTGCAATTCTTCTACAGTTCTAGATATCTTAATGTATCTCCCCAAGCCTTTGAAAAGGATTATGAACAGGAAGGGGGACAGAGGGTCCCCATGTCTGATTCCCGTTGAAGCCTTAAAGGTTGCCAATGGGGATCTATTGATCACAATTACAAAGAAGGCATAAAAGATCAAAGCCATTATCCAAGAAATCCACTCCTTATAAAACCCGAAAGCTTCTAGAATTTCCCATAGGAAGTCCCAATTTATCCTATCTTAAGCTTTTGAGAGGTCTAGCTTTATCAACATACCCGACTACCCCTTTGTTCTCAAGGAGTGGATGGTTTCGTGGGCCACTATTATACCATCCAAAATCTGTCTGCCTTCCAAAACACCTCCCTTTTCTGGGGAGATAATTGATTGTAGGATGGGTTTCAACCTGTTAGTAATGACCTTTATGATGATCTTGTAGATTACATTGCATAGAGAGATCAGGTGGAACTTGTCTGCCATTATAGATCCATTTTCTTTTGGGATGAGGGTCAGGAATGTGGCATTGAATGCTTGAAGCACTGACTGTGCTTTCCTTGATTCCTCTACAACCTCCCAAATATCTCTACCTCTAATGATCCAATAGGTTTAAAACAAATCTGCCGTAAACCCATCCAGTCCCAGAGCTTTGCCCATATGCATCTCCTTAACCACTTCCTACACCTCTTCCATAGATATATGGCGAGTGAGACTCTTGTTTTGATATGCTGATATCAAAGTTGGAATAGATTCTATTATTTGGTGGATTTCTGCTTTCCTGTCTACTTTCGGCTCGGTCATAAGGGTCCTATAGTAGTTCACGAGCTTTGATTCAATCTCATCATGATTCTCTACCACTGAACCATCATTTTTCTGGAGAGTTTCTATCCTGTTTTGGCTTCTGCGCCATAGAAGATAGTTATGGAATAATTTGGTATTTCTATCTCGTTCCCGAAGCCATTGGACCCTAGATTTCTGCCAGATAAGGATCTCTTCCTAGATGTCTCTCTTTGAGATTTCCTGTTGAAGTTGGGATTCCTCAAGTCACAGAAGTGAGGATATCCCATGGTGGATGATTTTTTGTTGCAACTCCTCCATTGTCCCTTCTAATTTTCTCCTTTCGTCCTGGATATTTCCAAAAACCTCCTTGTTCCATTTTTTAATGCATGATTTTGTGTATTTTAGCCTCTACTAGAATTGGTACATTTTGGTCCCGTAGAAGTTGGGTTGACTATTCCACCAAGTTGACATCATAGGGAGAAATTTCGGGATTCTTGTCCATAATTTCTCAAATCTAAATGGTTTTTTGCACTAGGGGGTTTGCGTCTCCCAACTGGCTAGTATCGACCAGTGGTCCGAGCCTGAGAAAGGTAATATCTCTGTTCCCAGTCCTTGAGAATAATGGAAGAACTTCTCAGAAACTAGGAAACTATCTAACCTCTTTGCCACCTACTTTGGCCCCCCTTTCTGGTTATTCCATGTGAATTATGCCCCCGAGGTTGGGAGATCCACCAGGTTTAATTACTCTAGGGATTCCTTGAATGATTTATTTTCCAGGTCTAGTTTTCTGACCCCTCCTTTCTTTTCCTCGAGTTTTTTTATAAGGTTAAAGTCTCCCCCAATTATCCATTTTTATCTTGCATGAGTTTCCCTAGATGTACTAGGTTTCCTAGAAATCCTCTTTTTGCATCCTGATTTGGGGGTCCATACACATTAGATATGAAGCCTTTTTCCCCCTTTTTAAGGTCCTTATAATGGATGGTCAGGATTCTTGGGAATTGATGGACCCCTTCCACTTCGAAGGTCTCCGGGTTCCAAATGGTTGTTAAGCCCCTCGCTGCTCCTTCTGCTTCGATACAAAGCATTTCACTATTCTTCCATATTTTGTAGGCAATATTACCCATTGTTTCTCCATCACACTTAGTCTCTTTTAATAGCACAAAATATGTTTTTTCTGTGTTAGCTTCCTTTTCAACATTCTTTGATTTGATGGTGCCTTTAGTCACCTTATATTCCATGATATTACTTTCAATATTAACATTTTGGTTGAGAATGGAAGTACTTCTCTAGAATCCCCACTACTTGCTCTGAATCTATCGGTATCGCTCTTGTTTCCTCCAGGACTTGCTTGTGGGGTTTTCGACCTCTCTTCTTTTCCTCCCCTGTTGGTTTTTTTGGGTTCTTGAGGGTGTTTCTCTTAATTCCCAAGCGGCTTGCCGAGGTTGTGGGTATCTCTTGGCCCCCCTTCTTACCCTCTCTTTTATTTAGTTCTCAGTATTGTTGTCTGATTTGGCTCCTCTGCATCTTATTTATCTCCTGCTCTCCATGGGCTTAGATGAGGGCTTTGAGATCTACTTCCGATTCCTCCAACTCCATGTCTTGCGGTTTGATTTTAAGGGTTCTTTTTTACCACATTCTAGGTCATGGTTGCAAAAGGTCATAATTTCAAGCCTGTAAAAAAAAGAGTGTAACTAGTAGCACCAATTTTCAAAATGGAGGTAAAAACAACCATTAAATGCAACCTCTAAAAAATGAGAACTCCAGAGAATTCTCTTTAGGTTGGTAAGATTGTTTAAAACCTCTGTGAGAGTTTGATTAACCATGTAATTTGTACAACTAATGGCTTTCGCCCAAAAATGAGGACTTAGTCCTTTAGATTGGATCATACAATTTGACATTCTTCCAATGTGCAATTCTTTCTCTCTCAACACCATTTTGTTGTGGTGTGTATGTAAATATATGTTGCAATTGAATGCCCTCTATAGTGTAGTAGTTTGTAAATTTGTGCTAGTTATCCTATCTCATTAGTCTAAAGCATAGTCTAAAATCCATGAATGTGAGGAGATATGAGGTTTGTAGAGAGAGGGTGAAGGCATCTATCATTGTCTGATTCATCTATTAAAGAAACATGAGGGACACAGACAACAATGAATGCAACGCAACCCTTTTTTATTTCTTTCCCTTGCACATTTTGTTCCACTGCATAACATTTGCAATGATAATTGGAAAATATATAAAACACAATTTATTTTTTGTAAACATAAATCCATCACAACCTATGTTTTTTAAGTGAGTTTGTAGTTGGATTTTTCCTAATTTCTTTGGATTCCTTATAGATTTTTATTAAGTTGGACCTTTCCTAATAGATAGTTTATCTATTTCCATATGGTGTTTTAAAGACAAAGAAAGTCATTATCAAGAGCATGGATTGCAATGGACTTTGTTTTCAAATGGAAAAATAATGTTTTTTGGAGCTACTAATAAATGATGGTTTGATTAAATAAAGTATGATATTGGAAACCTGCGTCAATTTTAGAAAATCAACATTTGAGACTACCTTAAATTGAGTCCATCATCATGGCGATCAGTTAATCTGAAGATTGGGATGAGGGATAATGAAGGTCAACAAGTAGATAAATATGAAATCCGACTGGAATTTCTTATGATAGTGAGGTTGACGCACTACTTTTTGTTGTAGATATTCTAGCCAAAAGATCATGTTATATAGAACTACCTCTTAATTTGGTTTATAACAGGCCTCCACCTATCACTAATATTCATCCCTTCATCTCGGTTTAGCGTGTTATTCCTAATCTCAATTTCCAGAGCCTATCTCATTCTTCTTTTATTGTAGTTCTCTTCCATGGTAATTAACAAGGCTTTATCCATGCAAATTTGATGAGTTGTGTTGTGTGAGAGTTCATATAGAGATTATTTAGCTATAGGATCATGATTTATGTTGACAACATGTTATTTAAGATGAACATTCAATGAGTGCCTGATTTCCCCAATATAGACCATCCCATATGAGCAAGGTATTTCAACATATTTTCCTTATAAAGAGAATTTATAAAAACATATTCATGGTGTTGCTATGGGCTCCCCGTTGTCCCCGGTCGTGGAAAACATTTATATGGAAGATTTTGAAGTAAGGACCATAAATTCTTTCCCTCTCACACCAGAAGAGTGGAAAAGGTATCTTGACTCACTACAAGGAGAACACCTTCTAGTGGAGGTTTTTAGTGTTACAAAATTTGTCAAAATTAAAACAAAAACCTCCATTATAACTTCTTCTACTGGTTTCATAGGTTTTAGAATATGTGCCATATAACTAAATAAATTTGGGCGAGCGGAGGTTGTAGGGGATATTTTTTATTTTTTATTTTTTTTAGTGTCGTTCTTGTCAAAACACACCTACGCATTATTGAAAAACACGCATCGAAACATTAATATAATACAACACATTTGATCCAGGTGGATATCAGTGGCCACCCGCCTTTTCCAGCTGGCTCAAAACAACTTTCTAGCAATTTTGATAATTTACTATTTTTAGCAGTTTTTGGGTCTTGAACTTCTGGAGCCGTTTTGAGGCCCTAAACGACGTTTTTTGGGGTATGTTGCGGTTGCAAAATTTCATCTATAAATTTTGTGCAACTGTTGTAGTCCTCGGATAGATCTTTCCAATGGGCTATCATACGGCTAAAACGAAGATCGTATGCAAAAGTTACGACCCCGGGAAGTTGATGTACTGACTTACCCAAATGGGGCCCACATGGCTTTTGGTGATTCATCTCCTAGGGTTAGGTTTTTGGATGTCTAAGATTTTTTGGCATTCTTGTTTATTGTAAAGAGGCCTTTAGAGCCTCATTTTAATCATATTCTTGTGAATGAGCGTAGCCGTCACATCTCTTCTTAGAGATAATCCGCCACCATTCCAGCAAGCTTGTTTTCGAATGAGCACAATCGTCACATCTCTTCTCAGAGATAAGCCACCACCATTCCAGCTTATTTCTTTATTGAATAGAAGACCACTTTTACTGTATCTCTGTTATTTTGTGTTAAGCACCTGTCAATAATCTGTATTAATTTTGTTCTGCTCATAAAATCTGGATCAGTGGTATCAGAGCAGTCTGCTCCTTGTCGTCTTAATGCATGTCCCCAATGAGGTCGGAGTACAAAGACTTGGGTCTCGAACTTGTTTCTCTTGAGGATAAAAACTCTCGCACACCCAAACAACCTCTCATGGTAGGAGAAAAGAAGGATGATAGGACATGAGATCCTTTCAAACTTTTGATTAAGGAAGCCCTCACGCAACAGAGGAACGAGATGATGGATAGTTTCACGCAAATCCTTCGGTGACTACCAACAGGCGACGCATCTTCTTAGAACGGAGGCACCACCCCCTTCAAGGTACAAATAAACTTCGATATTCCTATATTTGAAGGTCAGATAGACACATATGTTGTAGACAAGTGGTTGAATCTACTAGAAGGGTATTTTTCTGTCCATAACTTTTTGAATAGAGAAAAGATTACTTTTGCCCTCCTCAAAGCCATTCACCATGTCAAAGATTGGTGGGAAATGTTCTATAAGCAAAAGGAAACAAAGGAACCCTCATTATTTTCAGTCACGACCACCTGGGAATCCTTCATGGATGCTATTAAGGAACAACACTACCCTATCGGAAGTTATGACGACATGTATACGAAATGGACCACACTGCGACAAGAAAGAGACCAAGTCGTGCCAGATTTCACAAATATCTTCCATACCTTGCGCACCAAGATGGGTATCAAAGATTCAGATTGGCATTTGGTGCTTAAGTATCATGATGCTCTGCATAGATACATCCAAACCGAAATGGAATTTATGGACATTTCATCCTTGGGCACGACCTACAGATATGCCATCAAAATCGAGCAGAAGCTCAAACAAAAGACACGACTATTTGGGCCTAGGAACCCCTCACAACCAAATCCAGGAAAGGGCAGCCCCAACCCACAGAATAAAGGACATAGCAAAGATGGACAATATCAAGACAACCAGTCCAAGCCATAAGCAAAGAAGGACACCGGAAAGACAAAAAAAGACACCGGGAAATGGTGCGACTTCCATAAGAGCCCTTGGCATAAGACTACTGACTGCCACTCAAAGTAGTTGCTGGTGACCGAAGTGAAAGCCTCTAAATCAGATGCGGATTCTGACTCTAAGCCAGAACCAGAAAGGGGAAGACGAATCATTGACATGGAACCTAGTGCCACCATTGCTACCACCAAGCTCTAGCCTGGTGAACCAAACAAGCCAGAAGAAGGAGAGCACCTCTTCCATTCACAGATATGGGTAAAAGGCACCCCACTGCACTTCATCGTTGATAGCGGTAGCCAGAAGAACCTCATCTCAGTAGAGGTTGTCAAGCGGTTGGCCCTGCCAACAACGTCGCACCCACAACCCTACACCATTGGATGGCTCCGCCAAGAAGCGATCTTTGCGTCAGCCAACAGTGCCGATTGTCGTACGACATCAAGCCCTTCAAAGAAGAGGTATTGTGTGATGTTGCTCCTCTCGAAGTTTGTGATGTTCTTTTGGGCCAACCTTATTTATGGAAACATCATGCTGTATATGAGTCTAGGCCATGTAGTGTTATTATTACTTTGAACAGGAAATTGTAAAGGATACTCGAGGCAGTCCCACCTAGTGCTATTTCCTTGATCTCTGCTAAGAAATGCAAGAAGGTCATCTCTCAGACGGGGAAGTTTGTCTTCTTTGTGATTCTCTCTTAGAATAAGCGAAAGATCACAACCACATCTAGGTTCTCTGCGACCAACCTCTCCACACAACAGAAGCAAGTAGATAAGGTCGTGGAAGAATACTTAGATATCTTCTCCTCACCTACAGGGGTAAATCTGCACTGCCAGGTCAAGCACCCCATCGATATAACCCCCGACGTACTGCTTCCCAATGGGCCAGTCTATCATCACTCTTTGTTAGAGAATGAGGAGATCAAGCGATAGATCCAAGAACTGCTCCACAAGGGGCACATCCATCCCAAATCATCACCTTGCGGGAGAGCAATCGTGCTGGTACATAAGAAAGATGGAACTTGGTGACTCTGTATTGATTACTAGGCTCTGAATAAAATCATAGTTAGAAATTGGTACCTGATTCCCCGAATCAACGACCTCCTTGATCAACTTATGGGGGCCAAATACTTCAGTAAGATTGATCTGAAGTCTGTCTACCACCAGGTCCCGATAGAACATACAGATGTATGGAAGATTGCCTTCAAGTCAAAGGAAGGCCTTTTTGAATGGTTGGTCATGCCCTTTGGTTTGACAAATGCTCCAGCCACTTTCATGAGGATGATGGACGATATCTTGCGACCATTCAGCAACAATTTTGTAGTGGTGTATATGGATGATATTCTAATTTACAACAAGACCTGGGTTGAACACTTGCAACATATTCAACAGGTTCTGCACACCCTACGACATCACAAGCTATACACCAACTTGGAAAAATGCTCCTTCGGCATGGACAGGGTCCATTACCTAAGATACATCATTGATCAACATGGCATACATGTGGATCCAACCAAGATCCAAGTCATCCGTGACTGGCCAACCCCAACCACACTCACTGAGCTTCGGAGCTTCTTGGGCCTTGCCAATTTCTACCGCAGGTTCGTGCTGGGATTCTCCCATATTGCATGGGCCCTCAGCCAAATAAACAGGGGTGGTGGTAAGGAAAAATTTGCGTGGAGCTGGTCCCAACAACAAGTGTTCGATGATTTGAATTAGCGCTTGTGCTCAACCCCAATACTTTCACTACCAAACCTACAACATCCATTTGAGATCGAGACAGATGCTTCAGACTATGCTCTGGGCGCCGTTCTCACTCAACACAACCACCCTATGGCCTATCATAGTGAGACACTGTCAGATACTATCCGTAAGTACCCTACTTATGACAAAGAAATGTACTCCATTATGCAACCCTGTCGGCAGTAGAGACATTACATTCTTGGGAAGGAGACAATCATCCACATTGATCATAAGCCACTGCAGTTCATGCAGACACAGGGAAAAATGTAGAATGACCGCCATCAAAAGTGGTCCACATACTTGCAGCAATTCCACCTCAACATCAAGAATAAAATAGGAAGCACCAATAACTTCGCTGATTGCCTCAACAGACCACCAGTCACGACACTCACCACGGTGCTAGACTCTTGCGGCCATGAGACCTATGGATGGCCCCAACTCTATGAGACAGACCCTAACTTCGCCACCACCTACCAAATGTTGGGTGCAAACACAGTTGTCAATAATTTCCATCTTCAGGATGGGTTGTTATGTCGTTTGGGCCATATCTGTGTTCCATCAAGCGAGCGAGCGAAGCTAATCTGGGAATCCCACTACAGTCAGGTGGCAGGACACTTCGGTGTCGAAAAGACAGTGGCGATGCTACAGAAACATTTCTACTGGCCAAAACTTCGACCGGAGGTCAACAAGTATATCAGGTCCTGCACTGCCTACACTATTGCCAAACTGAACACTAAGAAATAGGGCATGCACACCCCTCTTCCTACTCCTGACAGGCCATGGGAATCCATCTCAATGGACTACATGTCGGGCCTCCCATCCACTAAGCGGGGAAATGATTGTGTTTTTGTGGTTGTTGATCGCTTTTCTAAGATGACGATTCTGGTTTCCTACAAGAGGAGCATCACAGCAGAGGCCACTGCTAAGCTCTTCTTTGAACACCTCAGACGTAGCAGAACAACTGACAGCAATAGAGATCAACCCCAACTGCATACAACATGCATCCAATGATCAGATTGTGGACACATAGATCAAGGGAACTCGATAACAAAGGATCCATCTTTATTGAGTCGTCAAAGCAGGGTATCTCCTGCATCAAGGAAAGTGGCTCACACGGGGACAAATTCAACAGAAATTTCCTCATCTGATTGGGGAACTCAATGCAATGGAGACCATTGCTTCCTAAGGAGGGAGGATTAATCCAGGTGGATATCAATGGCCACCCACCTTTTCCAGCTGGCTCAAAACAACTTTCTAGCAATTTTGATAATTTACTATTTTTAGTAGTTTTTCGGGTTGTGAACTTCCAGAGCCGTTTTGAGGCCCTAAACGACGTATTTTGGGGTATGTTGCGCAATTGTTGTAGTCCTCAGATAGCTCTTTCTAATGGGCTATCATACACCTAAAACTAAGATCGTATGAAAAAGTTACGACCCCGGGAAGTTGATGTACTGACTTACCCAAACTGGGTCCACATGACTTTTGGCGCTTCATCTCCTAGGGTTAGGTTTTTGGATGTCTAGGGTTTTTTGGCATTCTTGTTTATTGTAAAAGGGCCTTCAGAGCCTCATTGTAATCATCTTCTTGTGAATGAGTGCAACCATCACATCTCTTCTCAGAGATAAGCCGCCACCATTCCAACAAGCTTGTTTCCACTGCATTTTATAGTTTCCAGCTTATTTCTTTATTGAATAGAAAACTGGTTTTACTGTATCTCTGTTATTTTGTGTTAAGTACCTGTTAATAATCTGTATTCATTTCATTTTTCTCATAAAATCTGGATCAGTGGTATCAAAGCGGTCTCCTCCTTGTTGTCTTAATGCATGTCCCCAACGAGGTCGGAGTACAAAAACTTGGGTCTTGAGCTTGTTTTTCTTGAGGACAAAAACTCTCGCACGCCCAAGCAACCTCTCATGGTAGGAGAAAATAAAGATGATGGGACAAGAGATCCTTTGAAACTATTGATTGAGGAATCCCTCACACAACAGAGGAACGAGATGATGGATAATTTCACGCAAATCCTTCGGTGGCTACCAACATGCGACGCATCTTCTTCGAACGGAGGCACCACCCCCTTCAAGGTACAAATAAACTTCAATATTCCTATATTTGAAGGTCAGATAGATGTAGATGCTGTAGACAAGTGGTTGAATCTACTAGAAGGGTATTTTTCTATCCATAACTTTTCGAATAGAGAAAATATTACTTTTTCACTCCTCAAAGCCGTTCCCCATGTTAAAGATTGGTGGGAAACATTCTGTGAGCAAAAGTAAACAGAGGAACCCTCATTATTTTCAGTCATAGCCACCTGGGAATCCTTTAAGGATGCTATTAAGGAACAATACTACCCTGTCGGAAGTTATGACGACCTATATACCAAATGGACCACACTGCGGCAAGAAAGAGACCAAATAATGCCAGATTTCACAAATATCTTCCATACCTTGCACACCAAGCTAGGTATCAAAGATTCAGAGCGACATCTGGTGCCCAAGTATTGCGGTGCTTTGCATAGATACATCTAGACTGAAATGGAATTTTTGGACATCTCATCCTTGGGCATGAATTACAGATATGCCATCAAAATCGAGTAGAAGCTCAAACAAAAGACACAGCTATTTGGGTCTGGGAACCCCTCACAACAAAATCCAGGAAAGGGCGGCCCCAACCCACAGAATAAAGGACAGAGAAAAGATGGACAATATCAAGACAACCAGTCCAAGCCACAAGCAAAGAAGGACACTGGAAAGACAAAAAAAGACACCGGGAAGTGGTGCGACTTCCATAAGAGCCCTTGGCATAACACTGCTGACTGCCGCTCAAAGAAGTCACTGGTGGCCGAAGTGAAAGCCTATGAATCAAATGTGGATTCTGAATCTGAGCCAGAACTAGAAAGGGGAAGATGGATCATTGACGGGGAACCTAGTGCCACCATTACTACCACCAAGCTCCAGCCTAGTGAAGCAGATGAGCCAGAAGAAGGAGAGCGCCTCTTCCATTCACAAATGTGGGTAAAAGGCACCTCGCTGCAATTCATCGTTGATAGTGGTAGCCAGAAGAACCTCATCTCAGCAGAGGTCGTCAAGTGGCTGGCCCTACCAACAACGTCACACCCACAACCCTACACCATTGGATGGCTCTGCCAAGGAAGCGATCTCCACGTCAGCCAATAGTGCCGATTGTCGTACGACATGAAGCCCTTCAAAGAAGAGGTATTGTGTGATGTTGCTCCTCTCGAAGTTTGTGATGTTCTTTTGGGAAAACCTTATTTATGGAAACATCATGCTGTAT
>SNQJ01S0015171.1:19781-43548 GCA_010110895.2 Picea sitchensis
CGAAGCCATGCTTCATGAATTCTCTCAAAATATCCTTTGTTGGCTGCATTCCATACTTTGTTTCCTACATGTATAATATGACATGACAAAGCACAATCAATATAATCAATATAAATTTTTCTTGTTTTTTCATTAATTATAAAACAAGAGAATTTAAACAACATAGCTACTTACAAATTGTTCAATTAAACTTTCATTCTTCAACATTTACTCACAACCCATACTTAACCCAATGTTTATCAATTCATGGGTTGGATCCTCTTTGTATGTTAGCACCTAGTAGAAGACTTCCATAGACAAGTGTAAATTAATTATTTAAATATAAATATCATAACAAACATGAAATCTTAAGAAAGACCGAAAACGTAAATACTTACAAATTTTGTGATCAATCCTTTTATTCCTCGTCGTCCTATCTTATGTGTTGAATGGATTCTACTTGTTTTTCTTTTCTGCAACAAAACAATTGAAAATTAATATTTCACGCGATACTTAAATTCGATGTACATAAAAGATTAAATAAATGATTACATACCTATGATGCACATTGTAGTTGGGATGGATCCTCTTGCGACACAATTATGTTCATTTCTTTTAACATCTTCTTCTAAACTTTTTTTAGACATCCCTACCAACATGTCTTGGTTTTCCCCTTGTTTGTCCATTGGAATGTTCAATAATCCTTGAAAAAAAAGACATAAAATTATTAATATATTTTTAAAAATAATATTCCGGTGCATATATTAAGATAATCCGTACAGGGTGTCAACAATTTTATACGCACTGGTGTGTCAAGCATACATATACACACCGATAATGCATAATAGTGCCATTGCGAAATTGAAAACATTTTACAAATTTTTGTCTTCAGCAAATGCTTTATGAATTAAGAAAAACTCGGTTTCCTAAGTACTGTTTATTATGCACCGTTGAGCATGGAACAAATTTAAGAAATGACGATTTCTATATAAAAACAATATTTTTTCCATTTTAAACTCAACGGTGCGCTTTGTAAACAATGCGCTTGGTGCGTAATTAGATAAAATGTGCACCACCAACCACACTATATTTTTTAATAATATTTTTAATTGAAATAATATTTTACAAACAAATATGCGCTGATGTGCTTACTATGTACAGAGTGCACTGGTCACTGTGAAGGTGTTTAAGAAAACAAATGACAGGGACATGATGGTTTGGGATCCAATTCAATGAGTGGTTTCATTGTAACAGATAGGAAACACCCATATATAAATAAATAAACCCTATAAAGAAATTGTGCTTAAAAAAATTATTCTTGTGAAATATAGAAGGAGAAAGAAAAAAAACTGTGAGGACATTAGGGCTTCCAATACTGAAGGTAACTATGAAACCCTTTTGTTCTTGTTGTTGAGGAATGCACTAAAAATTGTTTGAATCAAATAGGAAAATGATCAAGACGATTAATAGAATGAAATCATATACCTGGAATTTCTCCTTTGCAGACTTCTATGTGATCTACAGTAACCCCCTCAAATTTTCTCTTAAAACAAATCCACCCACTTTGAAATATTTGCTGATAAATCTCTGTTGCACAAATATACTTTCTAAAATTTGGCAAACAAATAAAAGAATGAATAGGGTTTTCCTTTATAAACACAAAAACTAAAATTCTCTCTCATTTTTTCGTTTTATATTTCCGTGCATTCATGATAAACATGCGTGTTGTTTTTTTTTAAGTTACATTTTCGGTGCGCTATACCATGAGTAAAGCACCGACGTGGTGTGTATGTATAACACACCGATTTGTTTTTTGTAATAAATTTCAAAGTATTGATAGTAAGCACACACTATTTTTCTAACTTTCTTCAGTTCGTGCGCTATGAAGTTAGAAACACACCGGTGCGAAGTGCAATTAATAACGTACTAGGATAGTGTGTAAGTAATAACAAATTGTAAGATAGTTAAATTTTCACAATGCAAACATCTGCATTTAAAGTTTGCGGAGGAAATAACAAAGGTCAATCTTCGATGCTTCTCTCAATTACATGCACCAGAGCATTTGGTTTATCCATACGCACTAGTGCATCTTTGTCTGATAAAGCACACTGGTGGGGGACAGAGAGAGGGAGAGAGAGGGAAGGGGATACAATGAGTGAGAGAGGGAGGGGGATACAAAGTGATGGGGAGAGAGGGGTAGATGTAGGAGAGAGAGAGGGGAGGGATATAGGGAGAGAAGGGGAGGGATGGAGGGAGAGATCCAACAAGAGTGAGAGAGAGAGGGCTGAGCATCAAATTCCCATTTTCTATGTTCGAGGAGGATATTTTTCAGGGATCAAGTAATTATTTTAGATTTTATAAAGCGAGATTGATATTTCTTGTATATCTCGGTGGAAACAAACAATGGTATTGTAGGAAAAAACAATGATTTTTTAAGTGCACTATCAAGTTATAAAATTTATTCGAAGTTATTTTTGAAGTTAGTTTGTTCTATGCTACCCAATATGACAATTTTGGCTCAAATGCAGGAAAACAAATTATAATATCAAATGGCCAATTCTTCAGATTCTAGCGCCTCATTTTGTATCTTTGGAACTCTTTCAAGTTCTCTCATGCCGATTGCAGTACATCTAGATTTTATTGACAATTCATTTATCTCATTGAATTTATGTTATGTATTCATGTGTAATTTAATAATTGTTCATTGAATTTTGCAGGATCAAGATTCATGATTGAGTTCATATGCTCAAGATATTCCCGTGGTCTCAAAATTCCACAAGCTCTTATCAAGAGAAAGATACTACAAGCAGATGTTTGATGAAAATGGACAAATTCTTTACCCTACCAATCCTAACATGGCATCTTCCAACAACTAGCCTAGGTCAACGTTATTACACCGTTTATTTGATCTCTTTACGTAGACAACCCCGTAGGGCATAAGAAAAACATGATTGAGTAATTGTATTTTTGTATTTTCAATGGAACTAATGTAAATTCATTGCTTAATTTGATATTTGTTTTATAAAGGGGTTGGTTTCATGTTTATTATTTGGAAAAAAATGTCCATGCTTCTAATAACTGTTTGGTATAATGTTTGAACATATTAAAATCATTGTGTTACTAATATTATCGATGTAATGTTCAATATTTTTACAATCAATATTCTAATGAAAAGCGACTTGTCCACCATCTACCATTTCACCCCACTACAATGTCAAGTCACGAGCTTACTGATAAACAAAAATATCTTGGAGGGGAAGCATACCGAGAATGGTTGAAACAACCACCTATTCAATTCCCACAATGTCCTAAGTCACCAATTCAAAACCTCGGTAGTAACACTAGTTCTTCACATGTTGGGGATGAAGGCAATGATATAGAGGTTGGTATGGATGATTTTCTGTAGGATATCCAAGCCATGGAGGGAATGATGTTAGATGCATTCTAGCAAAATAAACTAGGGAATGATGATGATGTCGTAGATACCTTCTACAAAAGCTTGAAATTTGCTTCCACCACCCCTGTATTTGGTCTAATAAAGGAGTCTGCAAGGTCTACCTAGCTATGGACAATAATGTTACTGTACAACTTGAAAGCAATGTGTGGTATGCCAGACACGTGTTTCTCAAAACTTTTGAGGTAACTAACCATAAAGTCCCCTAAATTTTTAAGGAATCTTGTCACACAATGAAGGAAGAAAAGGGTTGATTTTATTCATGCTTAATGACAGTGTAAATTTGTATTGTCCACTAATTGCAGGTTAATCAAAGATAAGGTACTTCCGAGTGATAATATCTAGCTCGATAGTTGCACAGAGGCAAAACAAATGCTGAAAATGTTGGGTGTTGTGTACATATCATACCATACATGTCCCAATGATTGTATTCTATACATAAATGAATATGTGGACAACGACATATGTCCAGAATGTGGGCATGAAGGGTACCATAAATAAAAAAACAAGGGTAAGGCACATGGTCCTCCTCATAATATATTGAGGCACATGCCTATAATTAGCCATGTTGTAGGGGTGACATTCCTTACATAGAAGTGACCCATGAGTTATGCGAATCCCAACAAATTCAATAGCCATGAAGCATACAGAGGATAAATGGATCGATAAATTCAAAGATGACACATGGAGCCTTCGATTGAGCATAAATATGGATGGAGTTAACCTGTATTCCCTCCAAAACACCAACTATTCTGTTTAGCCAGTGGTAGTGATTAATAACAATATCCCCCCATGGTTGTCCATGAAGAATGAACATCTTATGTTAGTTCGTATAGTCCCGGGTAGAAGACAAGTGAAGAGAATGGATGTCTACCTTCAACAACTAATCAATGAATTTAAGCAATTATGGGAAGGGATACATGTATATGATGTATCAAGACCCATCCCAATGGAAAGGTATTTTACGTTGTATGACATATGTGTGTACACCACACACAATTTTCCAGGATTAGGAGTTTTCTCTGGTAAGCATGTTCATCTATTTGTTTATATTTGCAATTTTATTTGGCATACTTCATTTGGTGCAACTATATTTTTGACACTAAAATGCTATGTATACGATAACATTGCGGGTCTTGTAACAAAAGGGTATCATGGAGGTAAATGTTGTGGACCTTCTATAAAGGCTAGGTGGTCCAACCACCTATGAAAGATGGTGTACGACTATTTGAGGGTATTCCTGCCAGAAGACCACCCTTATAGAAGAGCTGCATGATGCATCTTCTTTCAATGGTAAACCAAAGAGAACCTGGAGACCAGAAATAATGACACTAGTAGATTGGAATAGGGAATATGACAAAGAGAAGGAGAAGGAAATTGCATAATTGTTTGATTCAAATGGGGAACCTATGTTTGATGTTCCTGATTTTTTTGACACCTATGTTGAGAAAATTCCCATTGGTATGAAAAATAAATCTGTATTTTATGAGCTTGTGGGGTTTTTGACCTCTCTTCTTTTCCTCCCCTGTTGGTTTTTTCGTGTTCTTGAGGGTGTTTCTCTTAATTCCCAAGCTGCTTGCCGAGGTTGTGGGTATCTCTTGAACCCCCTTCTTACCCTCTCTTTTCTTTAGTTCTTAGTATAGTTGTCTGATTTGTCTCCCCTTCATCTTATTTATCTCATGCTCTCCACGGGCTTGGATGAGGGCATTGCGATCTACTTTTGATTCCTCCAACTCCATGTTTTGCGGTTTCACCTCCTCCTCCATTTCTTCCTGAGATCCATCTATGTTCGAGGTTTCCTGCATTATAGTTTCCTCCTCCTTCTTAGGCTTTGTGGGGCTTGGAGGTTCCACTTTGCATCATTTTTGAATCTCTGTTTTCCTATCTTTTGGGGATGGATATACCACTGGGATAGCTGAGCTCTGTTCCTATTTCTCCTCCTTTATGTATGATTGTTCTTTAGGTGCTAGTGCCTGGAAGTTGTTCAAAATTTTATTATATGTCTCTCCTGTGTTCTGAGCTCCATTTTTCACTGCCTTCCTCTTATTGGGGATCTTTGTGAATCCCTCCCCATCCTTTTCCTCTCTCCCCTTGTTTTGATTTGGGTTAGAGTTTTGGGGACATTCCCCGTATAAATGACCATGTTCATGGCATTTTCTGCACCAAAATGGGATGTGCTCGTAGTCTATAGGTTGGATCTAGTCTTGGTATTGAAATGATATCACTATGGATTCTGGCAGGGCTTCAACTACATTCATGTACATGCAGATTTGTGCATATGAAGTGTATTTTCCCATCCTTGTTATCTTTGATGTTTTGACATATGAGCCCAATGTATCCCCTATTCTTGCCAAAGTTTCATGGTGCCAAAATTACTGTGGCAAAGAATATAGTCTGATCCAGACTGAGGTTGATGTGAAGTCCTCCTTCTCAGGGGTGAACCTCTCAGTTCAATATCTCAGATGTAAATCGATTGAGTTAAATAAATAAGGCCCTTCATCAAATATTATACTTCTATCAGCTGAGCAAGATAAAATTAGCATAAAGAATCCCTTTGATCCAAATGCTTTATGAATTAAGAAAAACTCGGTTTCCTAAGTACTGTTTATTACACATCATTGAGCAGGGAACAAATTTAAGAAATGACGATTTCTATACAAAAACAATATGTTTTCCATTTTAAACTCAACGATGCACTTTGTAAACAATACACCAGGTGCGTATTTAGGTAAAATGTGAACCGCCAACCAAAAAGGATTTTTTAATAATATTTTTAATTGAAATAAAGAGGTGTTTTTACAAACAAATATGCGTCGATGTGCTTACTATGTACAGAGCACACCAGTCACTGTGAAGGCATTTAAAAAAATGACAGTGACAGGATGGTTTGGGATCCAATGAAATGAGTGGTTTCATTGTAACATATAGGAAACACCCATATATAAATAAACAAACCCTATAAAGAAATTGTGCTTAAAAAATTATTCTTGTGAAATATAGAAGGAGAAAGAAAAAAAACAGTGAGAAAATTAGGGCTTCCAATACTAAAGGTAACTATGAAACCCTTTTTTTTGTTGAGGAATGCACTAAAAATTGTTTGAATCAAATACGAGAATGATCAAGATGATTAATAGAATGAAATCATATACCTAAAATTTCTCCTCTGCAGACTTCTATGTGATCTACAATAACCCCCTCAATTTTTCTCTTAAAAAAATCCACCCACTTTGAAATATTTGCTGATAAATCTCTGTTGCACAAATATCCTTTCTAAATTTTGGAAAACAAATAAAAGAACAAATAGGGTTTTCCTTTATAAACACAAAAACTAAAATTCTCTCTGATTTTTTCGTTTTATATTTCGGCGCATTCATGATAAACATGGATGTTTTTTTTTTATAAGTTACATTTTCAATGCGCTATACCATGAGTAGCGCACCGATGTGGTGTGTATGTATAACACACTGATTTGTTTTTGTAATAAATTTCAAAGTATTGATAGTAAGCACAAACTATTTTTCTAACTTTCTTCAGTCGGTGCGCTATATAGTTAGAAACACACCGGTGCAAAATGTAATTAATAACGTACTAGGACGATGTGTAAGTAATAACACATTATAAGATAGTTAAATTTGCACAATGCAAACATCTGCATTTAAATTTTGTGGAGAAAATAACGAAGGTCAATCTTCGGTGCTTCTCTCAATTACATGCACCAGAGTGTTTGGTTTATCTATACGCACTAGTGCATCTTTGTCTGATAAAGCACACTGGTGGGGGACAGAGAGAGGGAGAGAGAGGGAAGGGGATACAATGAGTGGGAGAGGGAGGGGGATACAGAGTGAGGGTGAGAGAGGGGTAGATGTAGGAGAGAGAGAGGGGAGGGATATAGGGAGAGAAGGGGAGGGAGGGAGAGATCCAACAAGAGAGAGAGAGAGAGAGAGAGAGAGAGAGAGAGAGAGAGGGATGAGAATCAAATTCCCATTTTCTATGTTTGAGGAGGATATTTTCTAGGGATCAAGTAATTATTTTAGATTTTGTAAAGCTAGATTGATATTTCTTGTATATCTCGATGGAAAAAAACAATGATATTGTAGGAAAAAACAATGCTTTTTTAAGTACACTATCATGTTTTTTTTTTTTTTTAACAAGAACGGTTAATGGAGCTTATATTAGATAAATGGTGGCGATCCATCAACACGGTTACATAATATTTGATTTATACGATCAGGCAATACTGCCTTACAATTCTTATTCCAGATTACTTACTGCTAGACATGCTTCCATTAACAGAGACAAATTCCACAGCTAAATGCCTAGTTTGGCTTATACAAAATGCCCAACAAAGTGTTTGGTTTAGCATGGAGTTGCTGTCTGGTTACTTTTTACCTTTCTTTTTTCCCTGAGTGTGCTCCAGCTTCCATTCCTTGTTCAGCTGCTCCATTTTTTGCTCCAAAATTCTGACCCTACCTTCGATTTCTTTCTGCGGATCCTGCAGTTCTTTCTTCAGATCATCCAGCTCCTCATTCATTCCAGTTTTGGTGTGAAGGATGTCCAGCTCCATCCTTTCCATATGCCTTCATGCTTCACTGTCCAGATTTTGGAGAAAATAATCCAAGTTATTCAACATTCCTCGGAGCTTCTGCATGCTTTCCTCTAAGGCTGAGACGCACTCCTCCACTATTGGCTTGCTTCCAGAGCTAGAGGCCATTGAAATGTCTCTTAGGGCAGCTTCTGATGGGAATCATTGTCTTGCTTCTCCTCCCTTTGATCTTTTGCTCCTTACTTTGTTTCCCCTTCTTCTGCCTTCTGCTCTGTTTAAGAAGCTCACCCCTTGGCTCCAAATCCCACGTGAAGCAGATCTGAAGTATGGGTGACCTCTGCAAATCTGTTCCCTCATGATTTCGTCCTCCCTCCTTCTGAAATCCACGTGAGCCTGTTGATTTGCATCTGTCCTCTCTCCCTCATAAAGTCTTATCCAGGGCGCATTACAAAATGGGATTGAAAAGTGGATTACGAGATTTCCCATCTTTCCGTAATGCCATTTAGGAGTAAGACTGCTTGGTCCAAGCTCGCTCCCCAATTGGCTTCTTTTTCCGCCTGGGTATTGTTTTCTCGGAGGACATGGAAAATTTGAAAGGTCCTGAACTACTTCACTAGAAGCTTGATTTTATCAAGCAAATGCTGGAGAATTGCATTTCCCAACTTGGAGCTTTTATTCAGAGCTTGAATTATTACTCTTGAATCCCCTAGCACGACCAAATCCCAGATNTGCGAGGGCTTCTGCTCTATTATTGGAAGCAACTCCAAGACCCCAGGCAAACCGAAGAATACTAGTTCCATATTTGTTTGAGATAATCCCTCCTCCCTCGGCAGTCCCCAGGTTTCCTTTGGAGGCTTCGTCGAATGAAAGAAAATTGAGGTTCTTGGAGAGTTTCTGGTTCTCCAATTCCAGCTTCCCCATCCTGAGCTCCCAGCTACAATTGGGGGGCATACGAGGGTAAGGACACATAGGGGCTTGGATACCTAGATGCCTCAGCCATTCTTCTTCATCTCTGGCTAGAGGATTATTATTTGAAGCCTTGACGAAGTAAGGGATACTTTCACTGAAAAGAGCCTTGATCTTTGAGACTATTTGTTCCGAGGTCTTCTTAGTTTCTCTAAAAATGAGGTTATTTCTTTCAATCCAGATCATCCAAAGGATGAATTTTAGGATCAACTTCTAGAGGGACAAAATATATCCTTGATTAGTCGTCCGAAAGGGATAAAGAGATATCCAGCTTGACAACAGTGAGTGAGTTTCCTTTGGAATAGGGGGAGCCGAAACTCCAAGACCTAGGATAGAAGTCCAGACCTCCATGGGGAAAGAATATTCCAGCAACAGATGGTTCATCAATTCTTCCTGATTGTAATAAAGNGGGCCCTTCCCAACCTCTTCTTTTTAGATTATCCCCTGAAAGAATTCCCCTATGTGCCATTGTCCAGTAAAACATATCTATCTTTGGAATAGACTTCAGACTCCAGACTGCTTTCCAGATCGCTGGGTTGGGAGGAACATGGTGTATTGCAACGAAATGCTTATACCCAGAAGTCGTGGAGTAAGGCCCAGCTTGATGTCCCCATCCTCTCCAATATTTTTTCTTTTCCTGTAGTGGGGTATTTCCTTGCAGCCTCCTCTTAAGCGTGGTCCAGTCTTCCTTAAGTGCTTGGGGCAGGTTTGTAATTTCCCACCTTAACCAGGAGCGCTTCTCATCATTTCCCCAACAAGAAATGTCCCAGAGGCTTTTAATATTATGAGCTTGCATCCAGTCCCCAAGTCGCCCGAGATCCTAGAGCTCTGAGAGCAGGGATTCTCCCACGACAGAGTCTTCCCAAATATTGATCTCTTTCCCATTCCCTGGAATCCAGGTTAAATGGCCTTGAAAGGAGTGTAAAGTTTTTTGGAAAAGAGAGAAGATAGGGGAGCCTTTTCCCACTTTTGGAGGTTTTGCTAGATAATTCTTCCTTAGGCCTCTAAAGTATTTCTTCCAGAGTGCTCTTTTGCACCAGGTGGGCTTCCCTGTGATTGTGTTCCATAAAATTTTGGCCCCCAATGCTAAATTTTGTGTCTGGAGATTTCTGAGTTGGAGGCCTACTTTTAGAAAAGGTTTGGTGACTTTCCCCCAGCTTATGAGGTGCAATTTCCTTCCTGTTTGCTTCCCTCCCTCCCAAAGGAACCACCTAATCATCATTTCTATCTTTTGGATAACTGCCTTTGGAGCCAGAACGATGGAGCATTGATAAATTGGAATGCTGGCTAGCACAACTTTGATTAGGACTATTTTGCCTCCCAAGTTTAACCAGTTGGCTCCCCAGGAGTTGATTTTGTTTTTAATCCTTTCTATCAGTTGGTTCCAGTGATTTGCTTTAGAGGCAGATTTGAAGATTGGGACTCCCAGATACTTAAACTCCTCCCAGCTGGTGCTTCCTTCCATTCCCAGGACTCTTGAAATTTGAAGCATTTCCCTTGGGGTGATGTTCCATCCGTAGATTTTGCTTTTATTTAGGCTGATCACGTTGCCATAGGTTTCTGTATATGTGTCCAACTCCTTTTTGAATTTTTTTTCTATCACTGTACTCGCATCTCCAAGTAGCAACGTGTCATCTACGAACTGGGCATGATTGATATCCTTTACCCCAATTGTGATACGAAGACCGGACATACTTTGTTGCATTTGAGCATTATCGAGCTGAAGACTTAAAACATAAGCTTGAATGGTGTAGAGAAGAGGGGAAAGGGGACAACCTTGTCTGAGGCCTCTAGATGCTTGGAAGAAGAGAGTAGCTCTTCCATTGACTAATGGGGCGATCTAGGGGAAAGCTATTCAAGCTTTGATCCACTTTATAAAGGGTGGCGCAAACCCCATTTTCCCCATTACCTGAAACAAAAAATCATGTCTCACCCTGTCAAATGCATTTGCAAGATCTAGTTTGACTATCATGCCTTTATCCTTTCGACGTATACTCGAGTGCAAAGTCTCTTGAACCAGGATGATATTGTCCATAATATGCCTTCCTTTGATGAATCCGGCTTGATTTTCTGGAATTATGACAGGGAGGATGTTTTTTAATCTATTAGCTATGATCTTGGTAAGGATTTTGTAGCTAGTGTTACACAGGGAGATTGGACAAAACCTGTCAAAGCTGGTCACTCCTCTTTCTTTTGGGATCAACGCCAGAAAGGACGAGTTTGTTCCTCTTCCAATTCTTGCGTAGATTTGAGATTTCTGGATAAGATTGGTGAGGTCTGATTTGATGACGTCCCAGCTGTTCTGGTAGAATTTGGCTGTGAAGCCATCCGGGCCAGGGGCTTTGTCTGGGTGCAGCTAATCTAGAGCCTATTTAATTTATTGTTGATCCACTTCTATGGTTAGATTATTGTTTGCCTCTTCCTGAATGCAGTTTGGTATCAGATTCAAAGGGTATGAGGAAGGGACAACTGCCTCTACCTGGGTTTCTGTATAGAGAGTTTCAAATGTTTGCGTAGCTGCCCATTTGATGCCTTCGAAATCCGTGATGGTATGGCCCTGAGTGTGGATTTCCGTTACCCTTTGGAATTACTTTCGAGCTTTTGCCTACTTGTGGAAAAACTTTGTGTTCTTATCCCCTACTTCCAGCCAGAGACATCTAGATTTTTCCTCCAGTAATTATCTTCTTCTTTGCAGGCTTGGTGCCAATTTTTTTGCAGCTTTTACTCTTGCTGTAGGGTGTATTGAGTGATTTCTGAGTCCTCCACTTGGGTCTGGTGTTTTTCGAGCTCCCTTTGTGCTGCTTGTCGATCTGCTACTGGATTAGAGAGTGTTTTTTCCCATAGTCTTAAGGCTAGCTTTAGCTTCCTTAGCTTTTCTTCCCACACAAAGAATGGAGAGCCTTTAACTGAGCCATTCTAGATTCTGGCTACTAGGGATGGGTAGCTCTCCTCCTAGATCCATTTTGGATTGAATCGGAAGGGGATTGGACCAAAGTTGTTTTCTGGAGACAGATCTAGTGTGACATGCTTGTGATCTGAAATGCTATGTGGGAGAATGGATGACGTGAGAAGAAGTCCCAACATTAAAAAGGAACTTTGGACTAGGAATCTATCTAGCCTTCCTGTGATATGCCCCAGCCCCACCCTTTTGTTAGTCCAAGTGTACTTTCCTTTAGTAGGCTTTATATCCTCCAGTTCCTAGGAAGACATAAGGTCCTCTACCCATTCCCTTGCCGGGTCGCGGACAATCGAGCCTCCTTTTTTCTCTGATGTTCAAGAGTTATGTTAAGGTCCCCCCCCAGGATGATGTTGTCCAGATCATGCTACTGCAAAAAGTCTTTTAATGTTTCCCAACACCTTTTTTTCTCTTCTAACAATACAGGAACATAGAGATTGAATAGGCTTACTTGACAACCTGTTTCCAGGTGGAGGAGGCTGGTGAAGATCTGGTGCTTGCATGTTTCCGACTTGACTAGGTCATATTTATTCCTTTACATATATTCCATCTTTCTTTCACTTTCCTAATGAAATCTTGTCCATCCATTTTGGTTTCTTGAATGAGCAGGATCTTAGCTTTTGAGGTTTTAATAATATCTTTTAACGCCTCTTCTTTTATCTTGCTGCCAAAACCCCTGCAATTCCAAGAAATGAATTTCATTGATTACTTGAGGGGGAGGTAAGCCCTCCTTGGGGGGCCTTCGAATTTTTCCTGGTCTGTCTAACATTGATCAACTGTTTGATGGTTGGCTGTGATCCGTTCAGAACGTCCTTGTAAGTCTCCTTTTATCTTTTCGTTTTTTTTGTTTTCTTGCCTCTATTTTGATTTTTGGGGTAATGTCTGTACCGCTATCTTCCTCAGTGCTATTGTCCGAGTAGACCTCACCTTCCTCAAATTTTGGTTCTTGGCCATTTTCTTTTGAACTTGGACCTTGCTCCTTCCTTGTCACTTGCGTTGTTAGTTCTGTTGGCTCAGAAATGGGGGACCTTAGGACCGGGTTCGCCTCAATGCTTGGCTGGGGTTCCTTTTCAGTTGCTTCCTTTGATTTTTCGGAGTTGATTACCTAGGAATTGTTCCTTTCTTCATCGTTTGCTTCTTGATCCTCAGACTGCAGCTGGCTCGATTTGTCAGCTCTTGTGCTTTTTTTTGTAGAGGGCGTGCCTCTTCTCACCTGTTTCCAGCCTTCACTTGCCTCTTTTTCCTTGCTAAGGTCCTTTGGACAATTTTTCTGGAAATGACCATATTCATGGCAACCTTTGCATTTTAATGGAAGCTGCTCATAGTCAAGCTTTTGAAAATGTTGCCATTCTCCTACCCTTAGTTTGATTGCTTCTGGTAGACCAACTTCAAGGTTAACTTCCATGCATATGCGTGCACAAGAGTATTGATCCTTTGGATCTGCTTTATCAATGTAATGTCCAAGACCATTACCGATTTCTTGAAGCAATGAAGTTTTCCAGTAGTGAATTGGGAGGTTTGGGAGTCTAACCCAAACCGACACCTCCTTTGGGACTTCCGATTCCGGATCAAAACTTGGGTTCCAATGATTCAGATAGAGCCCTTGGGTTCCCATGAAATAGGGTCTATTTCTGAAAATCAGATCCCGATCTGCTTCTAATATGAACTCAAAGATGTAATAACCTCTTCCAACCGCGTAGCAAGTAACACTGTTTTGGATCAGAGGGTGCCAGTTCCTTTGGATCCAGTTGTCAGTGGTTTTGAAGGAGGGCCAGAGCCCCATGAACTGTCCAACCAGTCCACGTTCTGCCAAGGAAATCACTACTCACATGGGGTTTTCTGGAGGGAGATCTATTTCAGGGATTGACTCCAGGCGCTTAACGACGCTGGGCGGAGCTGCTACAAGGATCTTCTTACCATTGGCAGTCAGAAGCTTGCGGAAGGCTGAGCTGGGAGAGGGAGGGGCGCAACCCTCCCCACCTCCAGAGGTAGCCATGGAAGACCCCAGGCATCAGGCTAGGGTTTGCGCAGGGGCGCAAAAGGCTTTTTTGTTTTCGATTCGTAGGAAGAAAAATAAGGGAGCCGAAATGGAAGATTGAAGAATGTTATGTAAGTATGCTATCATGTTATAAATGTTAGTCGAAGTTATTTTTGAAGTTAGTTTGTTCTATGCTACCTAATATGACAATTTTGGCTCAAATGCAGGAAAAATAATTATGCCAATTCTTCAGATTCTAGCGCCTCATTTTGTATCTTTGGAACTCTTTCAAGTTCTCTCATGCCGATTGCAGTACATCTAGATTTTATTGATAATTCATTTATCTCATTGAATTTATGTTATGTATGCATGTGTAAGTTAATAATTGTTCATTGAATTTTGCAGGATCAAGATTCATGATTGAGTTCATATGCTCAAGATATTCCCGTGGTCCCAAAATTCCACAAGATCTTATCAGGAGAAAGATACTACAAGCAGATGTTTGATGAAAATGGACAACTTCTTTACCCTAACAATCCTAACATGGCATCTTCCAACAACTAGCCTGGGTCAACGTTATTACACCATTTATTTGATCTCTTTTACGTAGACAACCCTGTAGGGCATAAGAAAAACATCATTGAGTAATTGTGTTTTTGGATTTTCAATGGAACTAATGTAAATGTATTGCTTAATTTGACATTTGTTTTATAAACTGGTTGGTTTCATGTTTATTATTTGGAAAAATATGTCCATGCTTCTAATAAGTGTTTGGTATAATGTTTGAACATATTAAAAGCATTGTGTTACTAATATTACCAATGTAATGTTCAATATTTTTACAATCAAGATTCTAATTAAAACCGACCTGTCCACCATCTACCATTGCAACCCACTACAATGTCAAGTCACGAGCTTACTGCTAAACAAAAATATCTTGGAGAGGAAGCATACCGAGAATGGTTGAAACAACCACCTATTCAATTCCCACAATGTCCTAAGTCACCAAATCAAAACCTTGATAGTAACACTAGTTCTTCACATGTTGGGGATGAATGCAATGATATAGAGGTTGGTAAGGATGATTTCCTGTGGGATATCCAAGCCATGGAGGGAATGATGTTAGATGCATTCTAGCAAAATGAACTAGGTAATGATGATGATGTCGTAGATACCTTCTATGAAAGCTTGAAATTTGCTTCCACCACCCCTCTATTTGGTCTAATAAAGGAGTCTGAAAGGTCTACCCAACTAGGGACAATAATGTTACTGTACAACTTGAAAGCAATGTATGGTATGTCAGACACGTGTTTCTCAAAACTTTTGAGGTAACTAACCATAAATTTCCCTAAATTTTTAAGGAATCTTGTTACACAATGAAGGAAGAAAAGGGTTGATTTTATTCATGCTTAATGATAGTGTAAATTTGTATTGTCCACTAATTGTAGGTTACTCAAAGACATGGTACTTCCGAGTGATAATATCTAGCTCGATAGTTGCACAGAGGCAAAGAAAATGCTGAAAATGTTGGGTGTTGTGTACATATCATACCATACATGTCCCAATTATTGTATTCTATACATAAATGAATATGTGGACAAAGACATATGTCCAGAATGTGGGCATGAAGGGTACCATAAATAAAAAAACAAGGGTAAGGCACATGTTCCTCCTCATAATATATTGAGGCACATGCCTATACTTCCAAGGATTCAAAGGCTCCTTCTTTGCAAACAATTAGCCATGTTTCAGGGGTGACATGTAGAAGTGAGCCATGAGTTATGCGAATCTCAAAAGATTCAATATCCATGAAGCATATAAAGGATAAATGGATCGATAAATTCAAAGATGACGTATGAAGCCTTCGATTCAGCATAAATATAGATGGAGTTAACCTGTATTCCCTCCAAAACACTAACTATTCTGTTTGGCCAGTGGTAGTGATTAATAACAAAATCCCCCCATGGTTGTCCGTGAAGAATGGACATCTTATGTTGGCTCGTATAGTCCCGAGTAGAAGACAAGTGAAGAGAATGGATGTCTACCTTCAACCAATAATCAATGAATTTAAGCAATTATGGGAAGGGATACATGTATATGATGTATCAAGACCCAACCCAATGGCAAGGTATTTTATGTTGTATGACATATGTGCGTACACCATGCACAATTTTCCAGGATTAGGAGTTTGCTTTGGTAAGCATGTTCATCGATTTGTTTATATTTGTAATTTTGTTTGGCATACTTCATTTGGTGCAACTATATTTTTGACACTAAAATGCTATGTATACGATAACATTGCAGGTCTTGTAACAAAAGGGTATCATGGATGTAAATGTTGTGGACCTTCTATAAAGACTAGGTGGTCCAACCACCTATGAAATCTGGTGTAGGAATATTCGATGGTATTCCTACCAGAAGACCACTCTTATAGAGCCTGGAGACCAGAGAGAACCCGGAGACCAGAAATAATGACATCAATAGATTGGAATAGGGAATATGACACAGAGAAGGAGAAGGAAATGACATAATTGTTTGATTCAAATGGGGAACATGTGTTTGATGATCTTGAATTTTTTGACACCTATGTTGAGAAAATTCCCATTGGGATGAAAATGAAATCTGTATTTTATGAGCTTCCATATTGGGAGCATCTTAAGATTGGCCACTTACTAGATCCCATGCATATATTAAAAAATGTTTCATCTTCTTTATGGAGGCACATATCATGGAATTAAATTGACACAATGGCTTTCAGGAGAAATNTTGTAATTTTGTTTGGCATACTTCATTTGGTGCAACTATATTTTTGACACTAAAATGCTATGTATACGATAACATTGCAGGTCTTGTAACAAAAGGGTATCATGGATGTAAATGTTGTGGACCTTCTATAAAGACTAGGTGGTCCAACCACCTATGAAATCTGGTGTAGGAATATTCGATGGTATTCCTACCAGAAGACCACTCTTATAGAGCCTGGAGACCAGAGAGAACCCGGAGACCAGAAATAATGACATCAATAGATTGGAATAGGGAATATGACACAGAGAAGGAGAAGGAAATGACATAATTGTTTGATTCAAATGGGGAACATGTGTTTGATGATCTTGAATTTTTTGACACCTATGTTGAGAAAATTCCCATTGGGATGAAAATGAAATCTGTATTTTATGAGCTTCCATATTGGGAGCATCTTAAGATTGGCCACTTACTAGATCCCATGCATATATTAAAAAATGTTTCATCTTCTTTATGGAGGCACATATCATGGAATTAAATTGACACAATGGCTTTCAGGAGAAATCGTATTGCTTCAAATACTAAAAAGAGACATTGGCCAAGAAACAAAACTAGAGGAGAGGCCGGTCCCTCTTGGTCTTTTAAAGAAGTTGATGTCCCATGCATTTTGAAGAAATATTATATTTCTATGGTGAAGGATGTTATATTGGGTGGGAAGGCACCTTCTTTATACGGGTCGAATCTACAACATTGCTTCACTGTAAACAATAATTTGTTGGGGTTGAAATCACATGACCATCTTGTAATATCCCAAAATTTACTCTTGGAATTATTTGTCATTAAATCATTAAATACTTTGCATGGATGATTTATAAATCTTCTACATTGACATCATACCATAGTGCTGTGAATATTGTACATTGTTCTATTTGTATTTAATAAAGAAGAAGACCAGGATCATCTAAGCTTGAGCGCCTATAAGGGCTATGATACCACAAGAGGGGGAAGGTGAGGGGATCTAAGGGGGGTTTATGCCTAAATCAATTACCTTATGCTATCTTGAACCCTCATCCATTTTTCAAATTTGAAATTCAAAGCAAAAAGGAGTCACGAGGAGTGGAGAAAACAAACTCGTCAATCTAAGCCACAACTCCTAAAATTTAGCAAACTGTCTCCCCTACATTCTTGGATCTAGGAAGAGAAGTTGAGTTGGAATTCTCTAGCCATCATGCATGAGGAGAATTCGAATGAGGAGGAGAAGGCTCTTAAAAAAAGGCGTGAAAGAGACCTTTTAGTGGTTAGACATGGGAAAAAGGGAGACAAACCCATGATAGACCAACCAACCATGAATGAAAACTTGCAGCCTTGAGAAAAGTCAAGAAACCATGGACAACTTTGCTGAAACTTGAGATATCAACCGGAAAAACACAACAAGGAGTAGTTTATAAGGTACTGGATAGTAGAGAAGGAGGTGCTCCTTGTGTTGTGTGGGGAAGGTATGTGGGTGCCTTAGTGCTGCTCTGTCATCAAGAAATCCACAGAAGAAAACATTCAATTCGACCCAAATTTCAGAGTTATCTTATCCCCGCTTCACCTTGGTGGTATCATATCCCAGCTAGGGGGTGGGGTCTACTTTGGATTGCCTACGGTTGGGTGGAAATCACTTGTTCAAATGGTTTTTGGTATGCAGTTTGGAACATATAATTTTATCTTTGCCTATGCATTTGGATTTTAAACTTGTCTGGTAATTATAAATGTATATGCTATGTGCGTAGGTTTTAATTCTTCGTTCTTTGTATAAAACTCATACATTCATGTTCATAGCATAAGTGAGTGTGTCTCTCTGATATGTATGAATAATTTAAAATACTATAATGATATAAATTATTGTTCTACCTCCCACCGATTTCTTTAATCATAAACACTGTTAAAAACCATGTCCATGGATATGTGCCATAGTGTTTTCCTGTATAATTTTTGCATAAATTCTTACATCTCACACATGTAACCCATTGGTCAAGTTACATGTGTAAGTGGTCAAAGGATTCAAGAGTAATCAAATGTAGAGGGGTTTTCAGGCTTCCAATTTATGTGTGTAAAACTTCTTTTGTAAGCATCGATCAACAATTCAATACACAGTTCTTTCTCATCATAGAAAAATGAGAGAAAATCCATTGCGTTTGGTGGTGATTAATGGAGGTGTGGTGGTGGGTGGATTCTTGGCTCTCTCTTTCGCCTCTTCCATTGATATACAAGCCTCAGAGTCATTACGGAACCCAAACAAGTTAGTAGCACTCCTATCATAATTCTCCCTTCAGTTTTATATATGGACATTTTTTTTTACTAGTATATAGATTTTCCTGTAGAATAGTATATGTTTATAGGAGCATGAAGTCCCCAAAAATGTTGCAGATGAATAACATTGAAAAAAAAAAAAAAAACTATGCAAAATTTGCAATTTTGTTGCGTATGATGAGTTGATTGCATATTGGTGAGATCATTAAGGAGACATTTAAGGCATATCTAAATCCAGTTCAATGGATTGAATGATGTGTTTTTATGAAAATAAAAGTTGTAGGTATCATATCAGATTGCTGTGTAGCGACTGTGCAGCCGAGGTTCCTAAATTATTTTCTAAATCATGTGATTACAACCAAAAACAATTTGTAGATTTATATTAAATTGTCAATCATGTTGTACATAAATCAAATGCAACATACACACTATTTGGAAATATGCCTGAACTAGACATGGTTTCATGGGCTTGATTAATGTCAGAATATGCCAATGCCGTTGAAAATGGGTATGGTAAGGAATCTCTAGATCTCTTTTCTCAAATGACTTGGTCTGGAACCAAACCTAATAATTTTATCCCAACTTTAGTTCTTAAGGTATGCAACTGCATAACATCTCTTGAAAGTGGGTAGGAGTTGCATGCCTACATCATTAAAACTAGTTATGAGGTAAATTCCTCTGTGGTAAGCACCCTTATTGACCTATATGTTAAGTGTGGGAGTTTGGTTCAAGCAAAATATGTGTTGGACAACACGCCCAATCAAAACACAGTCTCTTGGAATGTGATAATTTTAGGATATTTAAGACATAGGTATATTAAGGAGGCACTAAAACTCTTGTACTGAATGATTATGCTAAGCATGAAGCCAGAGGATTCTATTGTTACCTGTGTTCTAAATGCATGTGGAATTTATCACAGTTGTGGGGACAAGTCCATCCCCGTGTGTTCATAAAGAAATTCAATAAAATACACATATTGATTATATTGTTGTATACCATTATGTCAAGCATAGGGTGAAGTGCATGGATGCCATGTGTTTGGATAGTATTATTCCTTTTTGTAGAATATGGAAAACATGATGATGTGTCACATGTGTTGTTTGAAGCATTTTAACGGTTGCTCTATGAAGCTATGGAATTGGGATAACTTTCGTTTGGAAGCCTATTTAATTTCTAATGCTATTATTGTCATCCTAATTGATAGCTTGAACATAGATCCTATGTCATCAAAGAATGACATTTGCATCTTGAGCATTTCTGTTGGGCCAAGGAGCTAAAATATACAGATCATTTCACACTAATATCATGTTGTATGCATTTCCTCACAACAAACATGTTTTGATTTTGAATGGAAAATATTTTTTCTATCCTGCCTCCTAGTTGAGTTGAGATGTTGAATGATCTTACTATATAGGAATGTGAGGTTGTACTTCTCGTGGAAAATTTTTACTTGCATAGTCATGCTGTTAGGAGTCATGGAGGGGAGTAGATCTCATCAACAAGATGTCATTGCATAATGTTAAATCTTCATATTGTAGACAATTGAACAATTGTAGAGGTGAGTATAGTTACTTGGTGATGTAAATTTTTGCCTCCGATTTGAATATAGTTAACCTACATGGTGGTAGGAAATGATCAGTTATTAATCAATAGACTGAAGGCTACAACATAGATTTATATTCTGGAAGTTTTGCGAACTCCTTTGATTTTGTGCCTTTTTTTTAACAAGAGGCAAACTATACTAATTCAAAAGACAACATCACAATGGAAAAAAAATTAGGATTCAGTCTTTTAACTTAATGGTAGAAGTATTGATCCACCAAGGACAACCATGGAAAGAGTATGTTAAAAGTAAAAGACCCGATATTCAATATTTAAACATTTTAATATTTCTTTGTTTTCTTATAAATATTATCCCTACTAGGGCGATGCATGAGAGGCTAAACAAAGGGAAAAATGAGAAACTATCAAGCCTATTCATCTTTTGTGATGATGATTCATGAGAAAGAATCTCTAGTACATTTGGCATCTGATAAATATTTATGGAAAGAGAATCAGAAATTGGATTTTCAAAGAATTATGTATTTGAAACTATTCAACCAAGGGAACAAATAATGAAGTTCATTTGATAATTTGACACATCGAGAAGAGGGTTACCTTTTAGTATTGTCATTATGGAAAATACTTATTTAAATGCATATTTTCCTTCAGTGAAACATTTACAACTCGACACTTATTTATTTTTCTGTCAACATCTAATTCCACACAAACAATTAGAAAATAATGATTAAAATGTATTTTTGTTTATGGGGTTTGTTACACATATGAACCTTCTAAGGGTATGCATGGTGAATATATGATTCTTCTTCTATACCAATGTCGGTAAATATATGTTATGCATTCAAAATTTTATGGAAATTAATGATGTGTGTATCTATTTTGTAGTGTCGTTATCCTTTGCTCCTGTGTGGTTGTGTGAACCATGAATTCCCCCAAGACTTGTGATGTGTCATATTGAAATTATCTACATTTGTACATTGAATCACATCAAGGGAGATTCATATGGATAACATTCCATGGTGGTGTCAAGAGATAGATGAGATTGTTTGTATGTTTTAGAAGGAACTTCCCATGAATTTTACGGACTTGCAAGTCCATCTTCTAATTCACCTACCTGATGAGGTTGAATTAGCTGGGGTTCTCTCATGTCGTTGGATTTTCTTCCTAGAGAGGTACATGAAAACATTGAAGGGGTTTGTTCGATAAAGGGTAAAATTGGAGGGCTCTACGGTAGAGGGGTACATAGTATACTAGTCGTTCTATTATGCCAGTGAGTACATCAAGCAAATTGACGACACACAAGGGGTAGTCGTTTTAGATGACCATCAAGATGAGGAAAAAATGGAAGGGGAGCTACTCCAAACGAATAGAAAAAGGTGCTTGTTAAAGAGTAAGTCAGTTATATTTTTTCAATTTAGTACAAAGAAATTGTTTACATTCAAGTTGATAATATATATTTTATCCCATGCTATTTGTTTTGAATTCTTTTATACATCAACAAATTTATAAATTTTGATGTCATAACTAATTTTTTTCTTTAAGACGATAATATATATTTGATCTCATGCTATTAGTTTTAAATTTTTGTGTACATCAACGAATTTAGAAATGGATGGCATCAATAAATTCATTCTTTACAATGCAGAGGCGACGCGACCATGGGTCACGTTGTATGAAGAGAAAAGAAGGAAATGGGATAGTGACAAGAAAACATTCAAATGGTTGAATGGTAGAAACATGCATTATATTGATCATTTAAAATAAAATATGCCAAAAATATGTCCCAACAGTTGGACAACTGATCAAATACAAGAGAAATACATGATGTCCGGTCGTAACCCATGTGGAGAATATCTTGATGCACTAAACATAGGGATCAGGTGCAACAAATCTGTAATAACCTCTCTGAGTACCATTCTATTTATAATATTGCATATTTGAATTGTAACACATATTATGTTTTTATGAATGCTTTGGTTATTAGACATATGGCACCATCCTTTGTTCACATTTTTATAGGTGCATTTCTTCCCATCTATGTGGGCATATGGACATCATTTTTGCACTAAGTGGTGGGATACCTTCAATCGAAGAAATGTAAAGGAATATTGTGATAGTAGGCTAATATGTATTAACTTTAAAAAGATGTGGGTTGAGAGTAAGGAGCCTTATGTTTTCCCAAAACATTGCAACCAAGTGTGTTTTTACCCATATGTGTTGGATGGGGATTGGTGGTTCGTACTGAGACATGATCTGAGATATAAACATATTTTTGAGAACAATAATGTTACAATGCCAAAAGAGGAAGATAATCAGGGTGATGGCAACATAGACTGACATGTAAATGATTTGTTTGGACATTTATATTGTAGATGTGCCATTTTATTATGGGTATCTATAATGGACAATTATGTTTTTTTTTTTCTTCATTTTATAATTATGTTGGATATGAAAAGATAACAACTATTTACAACCACCATATTGAAAATATATTAAATAGATGTACAATCACAAGATGTGGTTTTGATATATTTTCATTGTCATATTTATTGTTTATTATAGAAAATTTATGTTGTATTGTATTAAAATATGTTTATGTTAACCTTTGAATTATTAAGCATTAATTGAGATATCGCAAAGTTGGTGGCGTACAATAGTAAAGATTTATGTTAAATTACACACACACACACACACACACACACACACACACACAAAGGCGAAATCAACAACTAGTCGGGAACACACTCGTGTGAAACGGGGTCGTGTTATCCGACTGCTACCACTATAACCTCACGCCAACGTTTCCCCTCACGCGACACACAAGGTAAGTCAAGGGTTTCAAACTGATGACTTCACATAACAGAGTGCCTTAACAATACACTCCATCACATAACAGGGATGCCAACGTTTCCCCTCACGCGACACACAAGGTAAGTCAAGGGTTTCAAACTGATGACTTCACATAACAGAGTGCCTTAACAATACACTCCATCACCGACTGTTCCACATCCCGTGGGAAAATTATATTTTATTTAACAAAAAATGAAGATATTAAAAAATATTCAAAACTCAAAATTTTTATTATTTGAGAAAATCAAAATTCAAATAAATATATACTTACTTTGATGGAACTTCTAAGGACAATTCCAACAAAATAAGTTTGTGCAACATCTTGGCATTACCAACTTTGATGACATTCCCCACCTTAACTAGTGCAACTATCATGGCCTTCACCTATTCGACTCCATCCTTTAGTTTTATAACCATATAAACTTATATTAATCATTCTTTTTG
>SNQJ01S0015171.1:56200-80220 GCA_010110895.2 Picea sitchensis
CCCGTTTCGGAATCTAAAGGGATGTGCTCCTCATCTGACTTCATGGGTTCATCTGCTAGAGGGGTTTCATTAACCGGTATCGAATTTTCTAGGGCTGGCAGGGACCTAGTGGCTGTAGCTATTGGCTCTTTCCAGGTTTCCTTTGGCTTGTTATCCCATTCTTTCGGAGGTGCCTTCTGAGGGTTTGTCTTTGAATATGATGGTTGGCTCACCTGCTCTAGCCTTGGATCTTTAGATTTAGGACCTGGTTTGCTTTTCTTGACCTTTTGCCAGCCCTCAACATCTTCATTTTCTGGGCTTTGGTTCTTTGGGCAATTCCTCTGGAAGTGTCCATGCTCTTGATAGGATCTGCACTTGAAGGGAAGGTGTTCATAATCGAGTTTCTGGTAGTGAGACCAGTTTCCCACAGTAAGCTTCACCGCCTCCGGGAGCCCTGCCTCAAGATCCACTTCAACACATATCCTAACGCAATTGTAGATGGACTTGTTGTCTGCCGTATCAATGAATTTCCCTATTCCATTCCCTATCTTTTGCAGAGCTTCATAGTTCCAGCAGTGAACCGACAAGTTGGGGAGCCTGACCCAAACAGGTACCTCCTTTGGAAGTTCCACCATGGGATCGAAGTCCGGGGTCCAGCAGTTCAGATACAACCCCTAGGTTCCCATAAAATATGGTCCATTTCTGAAAATGAGATCCTTGTCTTCCTTGTTTATAAACTCGAAGAGAAAAAAGCCACTTCTCAAAGGGTAGCAGGTAACCCCTTGCTTAAGGAGAGGCTTCCAGTTCCTTTGGACCCAAGCTTCGGTGGTTTTTGCTGAGGGCCACAGTCCCATAAACTGGCCTACCTGCCCTCTCTTAGAGAGAGCCAGGGCTATCTTGATCGCTTACGTCTCCGGGAGGGCGATTTTTGGGATTTCATCTAGCTTTTTTATAAATTTTGGAACTGAAGGGGGGACCTTGCGCTTGCCTCTGCTGGCAATCAGCTTCCTGAACGCGTCCTCTTCTGAACTCGGAGGGGTAGGGGCCGAATCCCCACCCTCTGGGGCAGCCATGACCGACTCTGGCTGCAAAAACGGACCCTAGACGCTCTCCACGAACCCTAACGCTCTTTCGCACCTCAACTGCAAAATTCCTCCATGAGGTCAAGTTTTTTTAGTATTTTACATTTTAAAATCATTTTTTTCAATAATTAAAAATGAAACCTTCATCTTATAAGTTTCTTTATTATTTTACATTTTAAAATCATTTTTTCTATAATTTAACAATATTATAACACACACCTTCATTTTTTAGAGAGAGCGTGAGGGTGATATAATGCCAAAGAAGATATTTCTTTTGATTGTTTCTCTAGAATGATGATAATAAGTTTTAAATAAAAAAATCTTTGTTAAACAAGCCCATGTTGTTAAACACATTTTAGCTAATATACCAACCCATACATTTAAACACATTTCAAAGTAGTAGACTTATTTTGTAGAAAAATGTATATTTATGAATAATTTTAACATTGATGTAGTTATAAAAACAAATCAAAAGTTTTCACACTTTAACAAATGATTCTAAGCATTCAATAATATTCAATCATAAAGTAAAGACTCTTTCCAAACATGTTAGCATTATAATTGTGGTCATCTACATATACATGTTACAACACTTACAATATCTCATATTTAATCATATTATATTTTTATTTTTTATATATCTAATACTTAATCATATTATATTTTTATTTTTTTATATAGTGGTCCTATTATTTATATATATGTCTTATTATGTGTTAATAACATATATTAATATAAAAATTTAAAGTTAAGTATCAAAATCTTAATTTATATATATATATATATATATATATATGTGTGTTAATAACATATATTAATATAAAAATTTAAAGTTAAGTATCAAAATCTTAAATTAGTTAGTTAAATTATAATAAAAATAGTTGTGAGGGTAGTACGTTCTTGTCTTCATCTTTGCATGTTGTTGATCCATATTTTTGATCAACTTGGTGTTTTTTTTCAATTAATTACTTTTAGGTTTTCCCTTACCCTTTTAGGAGTTGTATGTTATTAGTCAAAACTTTATTTAATGTCCAGGTTTGCAACCCTGCACTCATCAAAATGCATTTCTCCTTTTTCGTTTTTCCATTTTTTCAATACTTAGTCAATTTTTCACCAAAGTGGACGTGGAATTACACATTTTTCATTTACTTTAGTTTGTAGGTCCACAAGTCCGCATCCTTATTAAACACTTAACAACATTTTCAATCCAATGCGAACCTCTTCACCCTTTCTCATAGTCATGTTCACAAGATTATAGGTCCGCAACTCTACAACTCCGCATTTCCATGTTATACATTTCACACTCCCCATACATCATTTTCACCTTCATACTTAACATTTTATGTCCATCATAATATCACATCACCTCCTATCACATTTATTATTCCCTGCACGTCAGCCACCACACGTATAAGCATAATGCCATTATTAATGCATAACACATCGATTAAAGATCACAATAAATCCAAATCTCAAGTAAGTTGATGACATTGAAGCATGATTTGTGATTGATTGAGTTATCAAGGAAGTACGTGGTAGAATTTAATAAAATAAAATATGCCAAGCTGTAAGTATCGACAATAGCGCCACCTTTTGTCAAAAGCATAAAATAATGTCCGGTAATAAAAAATAATTGTTTTGTGGAGATACATTGAACACATTGGGTCTTGAAGATCAACAATTCCAGTGGTTCAGGGAATATAAGTACTACAAGGCTCTTTCCTTGACCGAAAAGAAAACAAACCTAATTATGACCTCATGACTAACATTACCGGGATGTGTTCCAGAGGTGACTGACATGAAAGAGTTTGTTCAACGGTGCACAGATAAATTCATCTTTGAACGAATAATAATTCAAATGCAAGGCCATCAACCCATTTCTCTAGCTCCATCACTGTTCTCCAAATTGCTATGACTTCCTACGCCAACTATATGATTCAAGAGCGAGGAAGTCGACAAATTTCTGAAGCAACATAAAGGAGGAAACAAAGTTTTGAGAAATTACTTGGAGGATCCGACTAGTAACCTTGGTACTTCAAGAATTGAGGTAACTTCATTAAAATACCCATACAAATAATTTGCATCGTTATTTTCCCGCATTATTGGTTTGGAATCTACTATGTTCATATCAAGAAGTGTTATATATGCTATGCATTGTGCCTTGCATGAAAAAACCATCATTTATTGGGGTTATCTTATCTCGAATGGAATTTTCTTCCAATTAAAAAACCTAAAAAAGACTCAAAGGTTTTATATGACTTCTTACCTCATTTTCACCATCGCTTATGGCCATGTCTTCAAAGGCTTGCCATGGGAAAAACATGTTGATTTTAAGTTGGAGCCATTCTATGCATGGTATTCGGTCCTATACAGACATAAAGCTCAATACTGTTTCTACCTAGTTCACAATAACTTCATTTCAGAATTCAAAAAATTAATATTTGAATAGAACACGTCAAGGTTATCCTTAGAAGCAACTGGATTTCTCTTTGGGAAAGGAGTTTATGAACTATCTGAAGAATTTACTGAAATTAGATTATTTGGTAGTAAGGATAAGCCTTTCCTTTTACCATTTTATACATCAAATAAATTCTTTGTCGGAGAAATATGCAGACAATACAAGACTTGGGATTTTTATCCCCATTTTGTGGGATAACTAAAGAGATGATGTCTTGAGGCCCTTAGGTTGCAAACACGGAGTACTGAGAGACCACATGAATAATAGTGTCCACTTGCACATATGGACGCCCGCTCTATCACCACATTTTGGATCCAATATCAACACATCCACCACACTAGCTAGCTTCTGGAAGGAATATGGGTCTTTCTCCATGTAGTACAAGTCATGTATTGTGGCAAGTAATCACCCTAATATTTCAGGCATTTAAACATGTTGTATTTAAGTTGCTTTTGATTATAGAACTCCTACTTGGAAATTATTCTTTTGAATCTATTCACCTTGGTGAGGGTCATATAATTCCTATTAAGTGGCCAACATTAGGGGAAGGTTTGCAATGGGGGATCCCTTGATGGGTTATCATACCCTTATCGACCATACATACCACTTTCCTCCCATTACATTCCCATCACACTGCCCTCTTCTAGGCCCATTAAATTTAGTGACCCAAGAAGAGCATGTACCTCATTTCATAGGAAGAAGAAGAAGGGGCTAAAGGCCTAGGGGGATTGTTGTTGGATAAAAAGATAAAATCCTAGATATATACCTTCAATATGCTTCACCCAGTGATCCCTGAGAAATAAATGAAACACTTCTCTGTAAGAAAAGGAGGAGCTAAAAAAATAAATGATAATGAATGCTTAAGGGGTTAGTTGGAGGATGGGAGGTCTCATCACAAGATGGTCTATCATGATCATGGGTATTTAGTGGTATGAAATTACCATCATATGGTCAGCAAGCCAAGGTAGTGGCTCTCAGTTACACAACTGAGAGAAAGGAGGTCTCATCACGAGCCAACCTTCTAATTTCCACCAGGTATTTGTGAATGGCATTGTCATTATTTGGACACCAAGCCAGGACAATGGATTTCAACTCATTCCTTAAAACATGTAATAGATAAAGAATGTAAAGAAGATGGGCTTGGAAAAAGTGCATCATGAACGAAGGTGCCACAAACCCTCTACAAAGGCACCCATAAATGAGATAATACGAGCCCTTGTATGTCATGAAACTCATTGACCTATGAAGTCTAAACCCCCTCCACCTCATCATCCAATACATAACCTTGAAAGGCCATCCTTGGGAGCATCCCATACTTGAGGGCTTTGGTCTACCCAATAAGACTTTTACGACACCCCTCCCATACTTAAACTTGGTCAATTGTATAGGGTTTTTGAGCATTTGTTTAATTTGATGAGGTAGTTCTGATGCACATGTTTAGGTGCCTTTCTTATTAGATTTTGTTTACACTTGTCATGATATCTTTGACTTGAGATATTTGGAGGGGTACTCTTTTGTTTTGCAGGACCTTACTTGGTGGCCAGTTTTGGGAGAAAAATCCTAGCTTGGGCTTCCATGGGGAAAAGAGCCTATAGGTTGGATGTTGTAGGCCCGCACACCATATCATAGAGATATTCCTTTGGAGGCTTACATGGCATCATGGAATATCTTACCCAACCCCTAGTACCCTAATGACTTTCCTAGGAGGGGAAAAACATCATCTTTTGATGGTTGATGTCATGCTTGAGTGGGTTTGATGGTGATGGAGTTATTGCGCATTGACACTTGGAATATTTTGACCAGAGGAGGCATGGATTGACCCTAGCACATGATGAAGAGGCTCAAGGATCCCCAACAACCTCCATTCTCTTCTCCAACAACTTGTTCAAGGTGTCAAAAAGTCCCCTAAAGGGGTGATGTCATCTCTTTCTTAGGGTTTCTATTGTGTTAAAGTGGAAATTAAATATTATTATTTGATGCAAGGGGTAAGATAAGGGTTGTTGACCCCTTATCTTATGTTTTACCCTTTCTAATTGGACAAACTATGTTTTAAGGTTTTTTGCATAAATATAGATCATGTGAATCTCATTTCATAACATTGCTCTCCCTTGTGGAGAAGGATACTTGGCTGAAATTTGCGCCCTATTTGGGAATTTATCATTGTCTCTTGGTTGCTACTCTCTTGTAATGGTTCTTATTTGGCTATTGGATGGATGGATGATGCACTATCTCTAGTGGAGGACTATTTCTTGCTTTATGGTGGTTTTGCTTGGTTAAAAAGAGGGTTATCTTGTTAATGCTTGGACTAAGTAAGGAATCTTTGTTGCTATTGCTTCTTTTCTGGGTTTCAAGGTTAATTTGCTTAATATTTTTGGGAGTATAAGTGCATACAACCCCACTAAGTCCATTGTAAATGTCTTGAAATACTTTATTGCATAAGGAAATACTAGGAGTAAAAGGGTTTACACCCTCCTATGGATTTTTCCTAGCTAGATTAGCTTGCCTTGGGGAGTAAAACGGCTTACACCCTCAAGGAACTTACACCCTCAAGGAATTAGCTCACCTGGATATTTAATTTTGAGAATCCAAAACCCAATAGTTAAAGGCACTAATCTTCTTTGCACTGGAGAAATAAAATCATTGTATTGGTACATGAAAACACGAGATTTTGAGATTGTTTAAATTGGAATCTATTCTATGTGCTCTAAACTTTCTAAGGCCACAAGGGTGTTTTGATTGGTCAAGGATATATTGTTACTGTTATAAAATTTATGCTACATCCATTAGGGTTTCATAAAACTCATTTAACTTCTCTTTCTTACTCACTATTCATTCGTAAAAAATGGCTAAGAAGCTGCCATAATAATATACTAGTCATTGTGCATCTTTTGGGTGGTTTACTTGTGATTTTTGGTGGTTGAATCTTGCTGCTGTATCAATTTTTTGCTACAGACATAAGGCTGCTACAATAATTCTATGAAAACACTATCTAGCAGCCCTCTTTTACTGTCAAAGTTTGTGCTTGAATATATGAAAGTTATCATTCGGTTTAGTCCTTCATTGTCCAATAATTATTTGACAATTTTGATGGTTAATTCTACAGTAACTAGATATTGCTCTTGCTGATATATATTTCTGTTTACTACTGAAATTAGGGACAACAATCTTAACGTGATGGTCCACCTAACATATACTGCGTACACTTGTTTTTTCTTGTGTCTCGGGCAGGTACAAACACTCTCAGCAAGTACCCAAGGGTTTGGAAACCTTAAGCCTCTCCCAAGACTATTTCTCAAACCTTCTTCCATCTAGTAACTTGACCTATAGGGGATTCCATTCATACATCTCACTTTCCATCTCATTCCCCCCCTTGAGGTGATTCTATCATCTCTAAAGTGACGTGAACACCTGCCTAAGGTGACAGTGGGTAGGTGCTCTCCAAGTTGTTTCCATTTTGGTGGTTGGGTCATGATTTTCCCAACCTAAAAATTGTGTGATAAAATTTTGGCGTCATTGTTGGGGAGGATTTTCAATCCTCTTCCAAACCCTAACAACACTTTGACAAGCTACCCCAAAGCCTCTTCCCTAGATTTTCTGATGACTCCACCTAAGGGATGATCCCTTTCCACCTTTGATGAGCTCTTCTTGAAGCTCATATGGCGACTCCACTTTCCCAAGAACCCACTTTTCCCTTATACCTTTCCACCCTTTGATGAGCCTTGAGCTCATATGGCGACTCCATTGAGGTATTAATCTAAGTAATGGAACCATGGCCTCACATGACTTACCATGGGCATTCCATAATGTGTATCCTTCTCTTGATGTTCAGAATATCCCTGGATATCCAAATCATTGCTCTGTAGAGTGGAGGGCAAGTTGCCCTAAATTCAATAGGGATACAACTCTAGCAGTCACTCATGTCGTGGAGTATATGAAGTATGCTTCAAGATTAAATGTGCTATATGAAGATGTGCTGATGAATTTTTTTGTATATTCTTTACAAGAAATTCAAAGAAAGTGGTTTGCACACTCATGTGGCCCAAAAAGCATCCCATCTTCCATAAATCTCATTGAAGAATTTCTTAGGCATTACTGACCAACTACTTAGAATCTGCAAGATATTTTCCAAGAGCTCAAAGTCACTATTTACAGAAAAGGTTTCTCTATGGATGAAGAGACAATAGATGAATATTCTCATGCTGAAGATCTAGATAAGAAATTCAATGAAGATGAAGTGCTTGTATCTACCCTCCCTTTTGATGAAGACATCTAGGCCCTAGTTCCTCTTGCACATCAAGAAGAGAACATGATGAGTCATGACCCTTTTGAAGAACTTAATGATGTTTTATTCCATGACTCTGGACATGAAGAAGTATTAGAGGAGACCTCAAATACGACATATCCTTTTAAAAAAGGGAAAACAAAGCACTTTGCAGTAAGGATCAAGCCTGTTGTATTGATGAGGCGATGGAAGAGCATGCCCATGAAAATAAAAAAGAATTATGATAAAGGGAAACATGTCGAGGCATCATTATCTTTGCTCCCGCTTGATGAAGTTGAGGTTGTCCAGTCAAGCTCTCCTCTTTTTCATGAAGTTGAAGAAGCAACTAGCCTCAATGATGAATAATTTGAAGACCATGTTGAAGCCGCTCCAACCTCTGTTCTTCCTGCACACAAATAAAAAGAGATAGTTATTTTCAGTCATGCTAATGATCTTATGAAATAAACTTTGGATATGGTTGATGAGAATATAGACACTTTCATACAGACTGGTAGACATAGGTGGGATTTTGGTCATTTCATTTTTGATAGAGACCACATTTATGATATTGAGGGTAGCCCTCAAGAAAATTGGTTTGAGTTGTCATCTTTAGAGGACTAGTTTTCATGCGTATATGATTCATATGTTTGGCAACTTGATGATGACATAATTGCAGATTTATTCGAGGATGACTGGTGATGGAATTTTTAGGATGATTTTTAGTCATCCCTTGGGACTTATGATGCATATCTTTTTGGGGACGCATACTTGTTATACGAGGACTCTCATCCACCTTCATATCCAATTTTGGAGGAATACCAGGACATAGATTTCTCAGAGAAATCAAAGGTTCACTCTACAAAGAGAAAGTATTTTCAATTGGGTATTTTTACAGGGATTCACAAATGAAGAGACCACATTTTTCTTTCTCTAGACCTGATCCTGTCCCTTACCTCTTTCCTTCTTCTCAGGGAAATCATGAGGTCTTCTGGGGATCTCTCATATCTTCTCGATCTTCAGGAAGCAATGATCATACTAACAGAGATGAAGATGATCCATCATCTACACATGATAAGCCTCTTCATAGATGGAATGATCAATCTTGTGGTTACACCTTCAGGCAACATGATTAGGCTGATGATTTATCTTTCTAGCATGCTTCCTCCTTCCCACCCATATCTCTTCATTTTATTTCACGATTTATTATATATCTATTTATTCTCATGATCATTATGTGCTTGACTTATCTTTGTTGTTTTACACGATTAAGCATAGGGGGAGATACTTTGATGGGATGATCAATTGGTTGCACTGGTTGTATGTGTTATCACCATAACAATTTTCAGATGGTATCCAAGCTTCAAAATTTTAGTGAAGGATTATATCACCAAGGAGATATGATAACTTAGAGGACCAGGCTATATCTGGTGACGTATGGACAAAAATAACAAATATGTGAAGAGTAAGACTCGACGGACCGTCGATCCTGAAATCGGCTTGGATCAATGACTAAGGCGCATATAGAGGATTTAAATAGCGCGAATATTAAGTAGTCGAGGGCGGGCCGGGGAAAATCGTCGCGGTTTCATCGTGGGTCACGTGGCGCCTCTAGAGGTACATCATGGGAAAAAGCAGTCTGACCAAAACCACTTTCTCCAACCTCCGATGCCAAAGTCCTTGGGCAAATGAGGACCGTAGATCTTAAAGCTGCCCGGATCAACGACCAAAAATCATATCGGTGATTGGAATAACACGAAGATTAACCGATAGAGGGAAGACCAGGGAAAACTACCGTGGTTTAAATCATGGACGCGTGGCGCCCTCAAAGGCACATCGGGGTGAAAAGCGGTCCACCTGAAACCGTTTTCTCCAACCCCCGATGTTAATAGATACCTATAAAAGGAGAAACCCTCGGCATTATTTTATGATAATTTGAAGCATTCAAACGTTCATAAATTTGGTCAAAGCTTCCACTTGAATTTCAAGCTTGGAACTGAGTCAGATTCATTTTTCATTCGTCGCTTGACAAGTATTCTTCACCATGGCTACCCATCTTGTTGTTTTATCCTTGAATGAACAAGATATCTCCTCCATATAGGAAGCCCTAATTGACAGAGACTTTGACATTTTCGAAACAGAGATAATGGTCTCGCTCGTTTCTGTGTCCAGATCGAATTTGTTGGACAATGTTGGAACTTGCACACCTTTCCTCGAAGCGGCTCAAGCCTCCATCACCCCTTACGCCATAGAAGTAGTCTTTCCTTTCCCTGAATTTTTAAGCTGGTGTGCAGAGCGATATTCTTAGGGAGAAAGAGTCATTCTGAATAAATTAGGTTCAGAGGTTTTATGTGAAGTAGATGGTCCATCGCTCTGGCACACCCTCAATATATCATACTCCTCCCCCACAGTGTCAGATCCCTTCAAGGAACAAAGAATGATCACGATTCATAGAGAATGCCTGCCTGAAGTAAAAACCTTGTTTCTGCAAACCATAGTCAAGCCTCAACATCATTCAAAGAGTCTATCGTTACCTGCCAGTATGAGTGTCATGATCATCGGAGTCCAATGGGCTTGTTCTCTGCTAAGTCAAATTTTAGGTTTAGACAATGACAAGTTTGTGGTAGAAGTCATGTTAGGTTTCCTGTTGATTTTCTTTCTGTCTGGCCAATTAGTCTGTTTTAGTTTTGACAAATTTATTGCTGAAAATATGCATCAACAACTAGTTAACTTCAATTCATTGAGACACTTCAGATACTACTCTCACTTGTTGAGAATGTTTCTGGAATCTAACAAAACCGAGTTTCATGAGACCACATTTATTTCGACCGAGTGTAAAAGGATCACCATGCTTATCTTCATCAACAAGATTATGTCTAGGGTATACAATCTCATTTTTGGTATAGATCTGCCAAGAGTTCTAGAATAAATGAAAATCTCATTGCAACCAAATCCAAAGAGCATGATATGAGACTGGATGATGTTCACACAATCCACTGTGATCTGGGTATATGGATACCAGGAAAGACCTCATATTTTACCAGTTTTTCTAAATCCCAAGATCTTTTCTTTGGAATTCATAAGACAAAGAATCATCTTAGAGACTGAGCATTTTCTGAAAGCACACAAGGCTTCAAATCTGAAATTTCCTTTCATGGTAGGTCCCTTTGTGGTGAATAACAAGTCATGTTTGCCTCAGATTCAATCCAAACGCAGTGAATTTGGGTTCACACAGTTGCAAGGAAGAAATAATGATCCACATCAAATCATATCGAAAAGGATATTGGCAAGTATACAAGGTCCCTATGAACATGAGCATGTTGAAGGATTCGATAAGTTGGATAATCTAGAGATCTGTGTAGAGATGGAGGTCACCATGCAACATGATCAAATAAAACAAACAGAGCGTACTTCCCAGCAGAACCCAACACACAAACCTTCCCCTAAGTTGGTTTTCAAAGATCCTAAAATGAGCGTCTACAATAAGAGAAGCAGTTCAGAAGCCCTAGGTGTCAGTGGCCAGCAAGACACTCTCAAGAAAATGAGAGTCACATCATCCTCTCAAGTAGTTGACCTGGAAGAGGAAGAACCCAAAGATAAAACATGCATGGAGATGGTAGAGGCTACAACCAAGAATGAAGAAACCAATACAGAAAGCAGACCACAAAACGAAAGCAACACAAAGGTTTTCAGTAACAGGAAACACATATTTAGCCAGACACCTGGGGCAGTTTATTAGTCCAAGGAAGATTTAATGAATCAATATGCTGTCAAGGGAAGTATGGAAAATAGTGAAATAAGAGACCTTTTACCTGAAGTAGAAAATACTTCTCAACATAAGCCATCCTTACTTTTAGTCAGAGATGTGGAGAGAAAGACGTTCAACATTGCGGTGGCCGATGATGATAAGGTGTCTGAGATCAAGATGCACTATGAAAACATTGGTGCCCCTGATAAAGTAAAATTCCACAAGAATTTCAGTGGAATGCTATATTCTGATTACCTGAGCTTGGCTCTAAGAGTTGCAAGATTGACGACACATGCATTAAAACTAGATGGACAACTGAAATAGGAAAAGGCATCCAGCAAAGCCTGGATGACACAGGTCAAAAGGTTAGAATCTGAAGGTCCACATGGGCTGAAAGATTCTCTGGATGAAAAGGAAAAAATGATCCAAAGCCTAAAGAAAAAATTGAAGATGTCACCTACAGATCATACACAGACAACAAAATTGACTGCTTTGGAACAGGAGAAGGAAACCTTCAGACAAAAGGAACTAAATTACAAGGCTAAAGTGCTGCAATTGGAGAAAGAGAAAGAGAATTGGTCACAAATGCAGGCAATGACATCAGACATGGCAGCCATTGTACCTACTAATACAGAGGCTGGATCAAGAACTGAGGGGTTAGTCCAAGCCATGTTCCAGGTAAGCTTAAAGACAAGTGAGATCAAGAATCTCAAGGAGAACATGGAAAAGTTGAAGCAAGAAATGAAGGTGAGGGATGAGAAAATGGCTCAACTCCACAGAGAGAATCAAGACCTATAGGAGAGAGTGAGAAAGATAAAAACCAGGTTAAAGGGAAAAACGCTATTGCAGGGAGCCAAACATGTAATATGGGATGCTATTGCTGCAAAGATTACTAAGTTCAGAGTTTATCTGAATTTTATAAATGACAAGAATAACATGGCTACTACAACTCGGAGCAGGTGCACTGTTGTTAATGAAGTGTTAGCAAAGAATCACTCAGAATGGGCCCATAATGCTATTGACTTACTAAATGTTGTACCAACTACCGATCTTCAAACCATCGGAGTGAAGGACAGAACTGCGTTGATCATTTCATCCAGGAGGATAATCGCCAAGCACAACCTACTCAGATCGGTCCAGAACAAATCTATGTAAATGGAGCACAACATACACGAATTTAAAGGCGCCTTTGAACAATTGTTTACCCTAAAGGCCTCCCATCATTTTGGGATGACAAAGGTTCATTATACAATCAAGAAGACTACCATTCTCTCCTTATGCAATGCAGAATGGACCATTCTAAGTTTGAAGATATGGAAGAAAGTCTGAAAAGCCCAAGTTTGGTAGAGTATTTGGCTACAGATTTTGAAATTTTAAATAAGTTTAAAATAGTGAAGGTCAGCATGCCAACCATGTCCTATGCTACGTGCATTGACTTGGAAATTTTGATTAAAGAGATGATGGATTACGAAATCCCCTCTGATCCACAATGGAAATAAATCGTGTGGTTGGGTAAGACAAAGTGTAACGTTCCCAGAGCCAACATGTGATCCCTAGGTGTCACCAATTTTGCAGATCTGGTAGAAGACCAGAGCGAGACATATGGCGCAGAGGAAGTCAGGTAGTCAGAGAAATCACCCATAATTTTGAAACATTTTGTTTTTGTTAATCATTGTAAATCGTTTCGTATACCGAAACTATCAGTTGAAACTATTATGGAAGATATAACGTTTCAGTTTCAGTCATTTTTGATCAGATTGTATAAGTACTGGGATACTTGAATGAATTAATGTTGGTAGAAGTGCAAGAGAACCTTTTGGTTGTATCAGACTCTATTTTGTAAATTTTCTGAATTTGAATTGAATATAAATGCAAAAGATTTTGAAGTCTCTATGAAAAGATTCTAAAGGGTGGTGATATGAGCTTTGTTTCCTTTCATCGTATGTATTTCCCGTGACCTATTATTTAATTTACATTTTTCTTCTGTTTAAATTGGAGAGTTAAAGGCCCATAATTCATCTTGTGATGCTCTTGGCTTAATCAATTTAAACTGTGTGATTGTCTTCTTAACTAATTTAGAATTCATTTCAGTAATGCTTTGATGCAGTTATTTGTTTCCTTTATCTTCTTCCACTCTACTTCAGTTTAAGAATAAATCAGATCCATCGCCTTTCTTAGCCTTTATCCTCTAGAGAGTTCTATCAGCTAATGCATTGTCTTCATTCACCTTTAGAATTTTGACTCCATAGCCCTGAGTGTTCCTCCCCTTCTTTGCCAACAACTCTATTAAACCCCCCCCAAAACAAACCAAATCTAGCCACCAATTTCCAAAAAATACCCAGTGACATGAGAGAGCCCTCTTTGAGTTGAGCAAGCTAGTGCTTCAGCTCTAAAGTAGGTTGAAATAGTTACCTCTATCATTTTTCTATCAGCCAGACAAAATTTACAGAGTGCTAACAATATGATTTCATTTCGTCGTCTACGTTTCGAATCCGAATCAGGATTCATCATCAGGACTAATCGTCGAGTGAGAGCTAGCTGATCATCATCATTTAATACTTTAAATGCAAGACAATTTAAAATTTATTTAATTAAGTCGGCTGTCCTAATTTCAAAATTTAATTTAATTAATGAGACTTAATTTTAAGTAATGAGACTTAAATCTAGGGTTTTGCGAATAATAATTAGTATGTATAAGTATAAAAACTGGGTTATACGAGGCTTTTGATTAATTTTTAGGGTTTTAGGTATAATTAAAAGCCTCGTATAACCCAGTTTTTATACTTATACATACTAATTATTATTCGCAAAACCCTAGATTTAAGTCTCATTACTTAAAATTAAGTCTCATTAATTAAATTAAATTCCGAAATTAGGACAACCGACTTAATTAAATAACTTTTAAATTGTCTTGCATTTAAAGTATTAATTGACGACGATCAACTACCTCTCACTCGACGATTAGTCCTGATGATGAATCCTAATTCGGATTCGAAATGTAGACGACGAAATGACTCCAACTGTGGATTATCCGAACAACACATGCGAAACTCCTCACCACAGAAACTTAAAAACAATAGTATGATTTTACCTGACATCACCTGGTGCTTGATCTTTAGGGCCCCAGGTAAGTAGGTAGGTCATCTTTCTTTCCTTGAATTTTCATCTTGATTGCTCATATTAGTTTAGATGCATTTCATATTTCATTTTTCTCTACTTTCATATTGATTTCATGCTTAGTTTAGAATTTTTTGAAAAAATGCTAAAATTTTCTTTTCTAGATTAGTTTTCATTTTTGGATTTTGATGTATATGGACGAAGGGTGATAGAACCACCCTAGATTATATGGTTTCTTGTTTCAGTGTAGGCACAAGTATACCAGGATATGTTGCGGTTCTCATGCACTCTACGACGAGCACATGTCCCAAAGTAGGAGCCACATGTTATCCCCATTTTGTGGGATAACTAAGGAGATGATGTCTTGAGGCCCTCAGGTTGCATACATGGAGTACCGAGAGACCACATGACCAGCAGTGTCCACTTTCACATACAAAATCTCGCTCTATCACCACATTTTGGATCTAGTATCAACACATCCACCACACCAACAAGCTTCTGGGAGGCATATGGGTCTTGCTCCATGTGGTACAAGTCGGGTATTGTGGCAGGTAATCAACCTAATATTTGAGGCATTTAAACATGTTGTATTTAAGCTGATTTTGATTATAGAACACATGCTTGGACATTATGCTTTTGACCTTATTTCACCTTGGTGAGTGTCATAGAATTCCTAGTAAGTGGCCAACCTTTGGGGAAGGTTTGCAACTGGGGATCCCTTGAGGGGTTATCGTACCCTTCCCGACCATACATACCACTTTCTTCCCATTACATTCCCATCATACTTCCCTCTTCTAGGTCCATTAAATTTAGTGACCCAAGAAGGGAATGTACCTAATTTCATGGGAATAAAGGGCTGAAGGCCCAGAGGGATTTCTATTGGCTAAAAAGATAAAACCCTAGATATATACCTTCCAGATGCTTCGCCTAGAAATCCCCAAGAAAGGAATGAAACACTTCTCTGTAAGAAAATGGGGACCTACAAAAATAAATGATAATGAATGCTTAAGGGTTTAATTGGAGGATGAGAGGTCTCATCACAAGCCAACCTATCATGATCATGGATATTTAGCAGTATGAAATTATGATCATCTAGTCACCAAGCCAGGGTAGTGGCTCTAAATTACACAACTAAGAGAAATGGGGTCTCATCACGAGCCAACCTTCTCATTTATGCTAGGTATTTGTCAATGACGTTGTCATTATCTAGACACCAAGCTAGGACAATGACCTTCAACTCATTCATTAAAACATGTAATAAATAAAGAATGGAAAGAAGATGGGCTTGGAAAAAGTGCATCACGAATGAAGGTGCCACACACCCTCTATAAAGGCACCCATAAATGAGATAATACGAGCCCTTGTATGTCATGAAACTCATTGACCTATGTAGTCTAAACCCATTCCACCTCATCATCCAATACATAAACTTGAAAGGCCATCCTTGGGGGCATCCCCTACTTGAGGGATTTGGTCCACCCAATAGGACTTTTATGACGCCCCTCCCATATTTAAACATGGTCAATTGTATAAGGTTTTTGAGCATTTTTTTAATTCGATGATGTAGTTTTGATGCACATGTTTATGTGCCTTTCTTATTATATGTGGTTTACACTTGTCATGATATCATTGAATTTATATATTTGGAGGGTGTACCCTTTTGTTTTACAGGACCTTGCTTGGTGGCCAGTTTTGGGAGAACAAGCCTATCTTAGGATTGCATAGGGCAAAGAGCCCACAGGTTGGATGTTGTAGGCCCGCACACTGTATCACAAATATATGACTTTGTAGGCTTACATGGCATCATGGATGATCTTATCCAACCCATAGTACCCTACCGAATTTCGTAGGAGAGGAAAACATCATCTTTTGATGGTTGACGTCATACTTGAGGGGGTTTGATGGTGATGGAGTTATTGCACATTGACACTTGGAATATTTTGACTGGAGGAGGCATGGATTGACCCTAGCACATGATGAGGAGGCTCAAGGAGCCCCAACGACCCCCATTCTCTTCTCCAATGACTTGTTCAAGGTGCCAAAACATCCCCTAAAGGGGTGACATCATCTCTTTCTTAAGGTTTCTATTGTGTTAAAGTGAAAATTAAATATTATTATTTGATGCAAGGGGTAAGATAAGGGTTCTTGTCCCCTTAGCTTATTTTTTACCCTTTCTAAGTGGACAAACTATGTTTTAAGGTTTTTTGTATAAATATAGATCATGTGAATCTCATTTCATAACATTGCTCTCCCTTGTGGATAAGGATACTTGGCTGAAATTTGCACCCTATTTGGGAATTCATCATTGTATCTTGGTTGCTACTCTCTTGTAATAGTTTTAATTTGGCTATTGGATGGATGGATGATGCACTATCTCTAGTGGAGGACTATTTCTTGCTTTATGGTGGATTTGCTTAGTTAAAAAGAGGTTTATCTTGTTAATGCTTGGACTAAGTAAGGAATCTTTGTTGCTATTGCTTATTTTCTATGTTTCAAGGTTAATTTGCTTAATATTTTTGGGAGTATAAGTGCATACAACCCCACTAATTCCATTGTAATTTTCTTGAAATACTTTACTGCATAAGGAAATACTAGGAGGAGTAAAAGGGTTTACACCCTCCTAAGGTTTTTCCTAGCTAGCTTAGCTTGCTTTGGGGAGTAAAAAGGCTTACACCCCCAAGGAAGTAGCTCACCTAGATCTTTAATTTTGAGACTCCACAACCCAATAGTTAAATACACTAATCTTCCTTGTATTGGAGAAATAAAATCATTGCATTGGTATACATGAAAACAAGAGATTTTGAGATTGTCTAAATTGGAATCTATTCTATGTGCTCTAAGCTTGCTAAGGCCACAAGGGAGTTTTGATTGGTCAAGGATATATTGTTGTTGTTATAAAATTTATTCTACAACCATTAGGGATGCACAAATCTCATTTAACTTCTCTCTCTTACTCACTATTCATCAGTAAAAAATTACTACGAAGCCACCATAATAATCTACTAGTCATTTTGCATCTTTTGGGTGGTTTACTTATGATTTTTGGTGGTTGAATCTTGATGCTGTAGAAATTTTTTGATACATCCATAAGGATTCTACAATAATTTTTTGAAAACACTATCTAGCATCCCTCTTTTACTATCAAAGTTTGTGCTTGAATATTGGAAAGTTATCATTCGGTTTAGTGCTTCATTTTACAATAATTATTTGACAATTTGATGGTTAATTATGTAGTAAATACCTATTGCTCTTGCTGATATATATTTCTGTTTACTGTTGCAATTAGGGTCATCAATCCTAACTTGTTGGTCCACCTAACATATGCTGCGTACAATTGTTTTTTCTTATGTCTCAGGCAAGTACAAACACTCTCAGTAGGTACCCAAGGGCTTGGAAACCTTAAACCTCTCCCAAGACTCAGTCTCAAGACTTATTCCATCTAGTAACTTGACCTATAGGCGATTCCATTCATACATCTCACTTTCCATATCATTTATCCCTAGGGTCACTGGGATTCCCCCCTTGAGGTGATTCTATCATCTCTAAAGTGACGAGAACACCTGCCTAAGGTGACAGTGGGTAGGTTCTCTCAAAGTTGTCACCATTTTGGTGGTTGGGTTGGGTTTTTCCCAACCTACAACTTGTGTGATAACATGGCCCATTTATTCCATGATAAGAGGAAAAAGAAAATCATACCCCTACCATGAAAAATTGTGAATTTCGTTGTTAAGCATATAACTAACCTTAATGAATTGGCGAGACATCATGAACAACTGGGTTTGAAGGAAGAAAAATTTGTTGAAGGTTTTGACCAAGACAACAAATTTACTACACATATGCAATTAGTAGGGTATTCTTCATACTTCACCAGAATTGAAAAGTTTCAAGAGGGTGGCAGAGATAATTTAGATCTCTAGGAATTAGTGGCCTACCAAATTTCAAATGCAACGTGGGAAATAAACAACACAAATGAAGGACATAGACAACACAATAGAGAAACAATAAGTCAAAACCCTAATTCGCCAACAAAATCCCAAAGAAGCACTCTATCGAGAATGAACAATAGAACCAATGGAATGGATACTAGAAAAACATCAGTTGGAGGCTCAAATTGCGCTGGAGATAAATATCCACCGAGGAAAAGTATCGAAAAAACACATATTACATACACTTCTCTAAAAAGAAAAATAAATATATCATCAACAGAGTTAAACACACCAGGAGTCTAGGAAAGTTCCCATGCAATGGACATGGACGAGCTTATTGAAGAACCTGGCTGGTCTGCACAAAGGTTGTTAGAAACAAGAGAAATTATTGATGCTATAATAACCCAGTATCTCGAAATATTTGAAGAGGAATCTGTCACTTTGCAGCACGTGACATACAATCGTGAAACTAAAAAAATATTGCTGGAAAAAATCAATACCAAGAATAAAAGGTCATCAGAACGATGAAAATATTCAATTGAATTATATGGAGTAGCACCATCCAAAATTGCATACTTTCATGGAGCTACTAGAGAGGCATTAAAACAATCAGTTTTTAATATAGAAAAAAAGAATTAGAAGTGTCTCTGGTACCAAGACCATTATTTCTAGAACCTTTGAGTTCAATTCAACCTACACTTGAGTTAGAGGACATTCCAGAAAGCAGTATAAAATACACAGGTTCGCCAAGTTTATTGCAAGATGTAAGAAAATATGTTGGCGATGCCATACAAAGGAGAATTGATATAATTCAAGAGATTTGTGAGCTTGCCCAAAGTATTTCTAGCTTTTCATCCATAATACATAATTTCAAAGAATACTTACAGAAGGATTTGGAAAATGATGAAGGATTTTTTAAGGAAGTTGTAAACACATTCTCAACCAAAGTCTCAAGCTTAAACGAATCCCAAAGGAAGGAACAAAAATTTCCCTCGCCTTACCGTATGAACCAGATCAATGCATGTTGGCTAAGGAGAATCAAGGAATTAAGATAAATGATAAATGAAACTAATGTCTTAAGGAATAGAAAAAGTGATTTATTTCTTAAACTTGTTAGTCTTACTAAATAATTTAATGGTCCCAACTTATTGATGAATACCATGATCCTGACCAAAGAATATTTAACAAGACAACATAATGCATTAAAATTTGCTTGGGCTAATGAATTTACCAAAACTATAGAATTTTTTGAAGATGAAGTTGAAAAATGGTCAGTTCGGTATATCAATAGGAATGATGAAGTGGATGACACATTGCATCAATCAGAGCTAGATTTAAGGGAATTTTAAAATCATTTGTTTGAAATTAAAACTAAGTATGAAATTACTGTGGCACCATTAAGGGAGTACATTGAGGAGTGGTTGAAAAGGGTGTTAATCAAAATTACTGACCCAGAAAATCAAGAAATAGTTACTGCAGTTATGCCACCTCAACCACAACATACACCTATAAAGGAGCCAACTGCAAGCAAGTAAAGGTTATGAGATCTCTCCATCACAATGAGTTGAACATTAACTTTACCCTTTCAGTTTTCTCTACGTCTATTTCTGCTACAATCATTTGTCATACTGCCTTTGTCTTCTCGATATTATGTGAGATTTAGGTTGATTCTTGGTTTTCCTTCTTTTATCTTCCAGGTATTTTCACTTTATGGTTTTCAGGAGCCCTATCCCAGTCCTCTTTGAAGGACGAATGCATTTTATTTTCTTTAAAGACATTTACCTTTTTATTTAAAGACTTATTATTATTTTGAGACTCGAAGAGAGCTACTTGGGATATTACATTACTATATTCTCAAAGATTTTGATCTGAAACTTGAGTTTCCAAATGTTTTATCTAGCATAATATTTTTGGTGCTTTATGGAATGATAATTTAAAATTCTCTTTTAATTGTGGTCCATTTTATGTTCTCTCTATTCATGGATATTGTTCACTGTTCTGATGAATCATGTATGGATAGATCAATCCCATATCTTTTATGTGCATCTTATCTATTTATGTTGTAAATATTATATATACGAGTTTCTTTTAAAATACATGGTCCCGATCTCAGGTGTTGTTCTTGTTTTGAATGTGAATGTAAATATTAAGTCTGATCCTTCTGAGACTTTGTTTTATTCTATTTCATGGAATTATACGAACAAGAGGAGTACCAACTCTCTAAAAATGCAGGGGTATTTATATCCTCATAAGGTTTATCTTAAGAAGGTAAAACAATCTTTTAGATCAACACACATTTAACATTACTAGTGTTCGAGTGATTCACGTAGAGTGAGCCCTATTATAGATAGGGCCCATGGACTTGTAATTAAGGACTCTAAAGAACAACACAAATTCTTTGAATTTTTTTTGAAGACAACTTGTTGTAGTAGATAATTCGAGATTAGTAGCATTGATAATAGTTATACATGCATGTATTTGATTACTCCAAGAATGGATTCATATAGGTTTGCTTGAACAAACACATATAAGGTCACATTGCATTCGAATTGATATAAAATCTCGACCATTCCTACAACTTCATAACACAACCCTTGCTTTAAAAAAACGAAAATAAAACATGTTGGTTTTTGAAAGAAAAAAGTTGTATGACTAATCAAACTTAATAAGAGCCATGGATATGCGACACAATCTTGAGCATAAACCAACATGTAGCAAGAAAAAATAGTTGCTTATATTTCTTTGTTTTTGTTATATTGTCTTATCTCTAAGAATATACATAGCAAAGATAAAAACCATTGAAAATTTTAATAATATCCTATTGATATGAAAACACTTTCTTCCAAAAATATTACCTACAGAATCACAACGTGCAAATTATTGACATCATATCTTCCCAAGGATTATTATTTCCGTTCCTTTCAGATTCATTGTCTTGCTTGAAAACATGAGCATATCGATCATAAGAAAATCAAGATTATAACTTATATTCCGTTGGTAGTCATGGTAGTCTTCAAAAGTGCCATAGCTCTACTCCGTTGGTGTCTCTTTAGAGTTCTTGAACAACACTTTTTCATTGACACTAAAACCTATGGGCAATAAACTTGGAAAGAAATGCATGAATGTATATATCTACATTTTCTTTGTGTTAAATCACAAAGATACCTTTACATATCTATGTAATATATTTAGTGAGAACTCACTATTCATTCAAATAATTTCTTGTGGAGGAATGATTGGCATGCAAGAATCAAATATATCCTCTTTTATGTTGGATCTAGAATCTCACACATATATAAAATTCAATAGTGATGGTGCACAATCGAGACGATATTTGTTGTTACCATTCTGTTTCATAATTTAAATGGTTTCTACATATAAGAGAATGTAAGACATTGATTGTTTCTAGTGCCTTTATGTACAAGAAATATATACAATCAATCTTACAAAGTTTATAGGATTGAAATGTACAAATTGAACATATTAGTTGCGCTTTCTTTTTTTCTTTTCAAATGGGAGCTCCTCCTTTTGGAATAGATGTGCGGACATATACTATGTTTGGAGGAAGAATTTGATTAGGCAACATCAAGCCCACGCTAAGAAAAAAGTGTTGTTTCATCATATTCCCAATACATGGCTCTAAAAGGCGAGGTTTCATTAGTTTGGAAATTAAGCAGAAAAATGGTCAGTATGACTTCAAGCTACTTGCTATAGACATTTCCATGCCTAATGTACTGGACCGATTGATATTCTTAATTGGAGATAAGGAAGAGTACAAGGTTGGAGGTGGGATGATTTCTGAGCTCTCATATCCAATAATGAAGGCAATGGCTGCAAAAAGAGAGTTTAAAGATCAAAATAAGAAAGAAGAGGAAGATGGCAAGAAAAATGTTATTTTGTGGGGATTAGAAAGAAATGGTTAACTGATCCTGCAACCTTAAGCGATATATTAGTTGAGATCTGTATTTGGATATCTAGATTTCCTCCCTCTTTCCATCCATTATGCACTGTCTATAATCCCTTATTAATTGCAAGTAGGGGATTAGGATTGTGAAATGTATGGTTCTGGTGTTGACTCTGAAAAATTTACAAAATCTAAATGACTAGAATAAGAGCAACTAGAAGATAGGTGCATTTAAAAAATCCACATTCCACCCTACCCTTTCTTCAATTAGCTCCCATTTTCCCGATCTATCTTGATAATCAAGTGGTTTTTTCCCACCCTATATAATATGCCCACCCACTTTCATTGTAACATCCCGCTCTTGCGCACACTAAGCAAACTTAATCCTTGAGGACACTTGCTTGCAGGTGATCTGGATTATTATACTATTGGTCGTTTGATTATGATTATGAGGCATTATGGATGTGATTATATGTTATTTCGTGTATTTACTTAGACAAGTGCTATTGACTGGGTTCTCCTGAGTGTGCAGGACATAGGACCTCGAGGATGCAGAGGCATCGATGAAACCCCTTAGACTCCGGATCGAGTCAGGGAGTGGACTATTGGGTTTTGATTATTGTTGATATGCCACATGCACATCTGATTAGATGTTATGATGATTGAGTTTATTCAGACATGATTCGTTGATGATGCCGGCTAACGATAGATTTCCAACCAAACTCACATGTGGAGCAGAGGGGTCACGCACGACAACCAGAGACGCTGAGGGAGAGGTGTGGATCGCAGCGCTGCCACAACCTACTAGAACTCCCGCTGTGGCTCGAAATATAGGTTAACGATTACCTAGTTTGAGAAGACCCACGATGCTGTGAGGGTAGACTGTGACAATCACTCACGATGATTCTAAGGGGCACACAATAAGGAGTGGGCCTTATTCCTTAGAGGCCCTTAATCTCCCACAAGATCACCTGGTGGAGTACTGACTCCAGGGGTTTTTGATGTCTACCAAGTCAGTCAAGAGGCGAGTGGCACCCTTGGAGCACATAGTGTGTCCTGAAGGGCTCATCGCGCAAGGGAAACATAATGAGGTGAGTGGCACCCTTGGATCACCTAGTGCGTCCTGAAGGGCACGACACATTGTTAAATAATAAGTGAATAAACCTAGATGGCCTTAAAACAAATATTGTGATAAGAAAGATTTGAAAACAATTTCCCTAATAAAATGTCGCCCAACCTAGGAAAATAAAATCTAGGTCTAAGAGATACTTGGGGTAAAAATATAATAATAATAATAATAATAATAATCATTAACATGTGACGAAAAGGGGGTAAGAAATTCAAGTAATTTATTAAAATCAAATTATATTGAGAGATTACAAGTTTAAAAGGGAATTGATTGTTTTTCTACCTTTGCTAATTAATTTTTTTTTTTATTAAAAATAAAAAGGGGAAAAGGTAAATTTTCTACACTTGCTAATTTGGGTTTAAGATAACAGGGGAAATAGGGAAACTTAAAAGAAATAGGAAACTAAGGGAAAAGGGGAA
>SNQJ01S0015171.1:119121-129354 GCA_010110895.2 Picea sitchensis
AACCACCCCATGGTCCCTATTTATGATGAATACGAATCTGACCCGGGGGAGAGCCAAGAAGAGGAAAAGGAACCAGAGGAACAACTGAGCACATATTTCATTCCAGCGCCAGTCAGCGAGAAGCTACTGCCTGAGATCAATGAGCCTACGTCAGTTGTCCACTCACCTGTGCTTATCAAAGATATTCAACCACATGTGAGCAACTCTGTAGCAGAGGAGGCTGCCTGTTACCAATTTTTCGAAATTCGCCACTCATTCTATGACCCTGTCGGCGAATACATGGAGTGGCATGTCCTTTATGCCTTGGAGCCACCCTATTTCATATCAACCTCAGCCTGTGAGGAGAAGTTGAAGAGTGTAGCTGTTCTACTGTCACGGTTACACTATCTGCTGGTGATCATCGATAGAAGGAAGGAGCTTCTATCCAGGAAGCTGCTTGAATGGCTATGGTGGAAGTTTTCTTTCACCTAGTCCATGTAAAATGTTTTATTAGCATTAGGAATGTATATAAATAAGCTCCTTTGAGCATGTAGCTTTATTTTGTTACTTTTATTTTTCGGCCTGTATTTTCAGCAGCGGGATGTTTTGAGCATGACTCCATATCCCAACAGCAAGGCACTAAAGCTGCAGAATGAGTTCTTAGAGCATCATAGGGATGACTCTATCCCCCATGGAGCCTAATGTTAGCGAAATTTCTTGTCCTAGGCACAAGAGTATTCGGGTCTGCAAGTTGTACGAGGAGCGCCCAAGCGCAGCATGGAAAAATCTCGTTTTAAGGCTTCCAATCAAGTAAGCGAGTGAAATTACGTTGTCAACGGCCCAGATTCACCCATAAGAGCAGATCAACGAGCATAAGGATATTGGGGCTACCAAGTTGATCGATATATAGCATCAAAGAAAGAGACTATATGCTAAGACTAAATCCGGATCGTCCGATCCAGTGACACATAGTGCGATATCTAGTCAGCGTATCGGCGTTCGGGAGTTCGAAGGGTGAAAGTCCCTCATCATCTCACATCTCGAAACCCCAAACCTCGGAGTGCCGAAAGCACACAAAGTCGGGCCCGAAGTATCAAGGGGCACTCTTAGCCGTCCATCTGAAGAGGACACCTGGTGCACGATGAGGCTCCTCGCCTTTTCGCCCATCGTGGTTTCGAAGTGCAAGGAGCAGCTCCCTCATATCCCCGATGCGCGAAGTGACGAGAGCGTTCAGGACCTGGGGCCCGTAGCAGCGTCGAGTGAGTTTAGGACCGTCAGATTTGAAGGATGCATGGCGCCAGATTAAGCCATCTTGCCGTTTCGCTCATCATGATTTCAAGAAGCATGGATTAGCCCCTTCATATCAGCGAAACGCCGGAAGCACCTTTGGATCCAAGCCCACGGTCCTAGCACCAAGTCACATCAAGTGAGCCTGTGAATGGGGGTAGCCCCCTTTATAATAACGAATTTTATCTAGGCCGTTCATCTGAAGGACGCACGTCAGCATTCAAGAGTTCGAGGGGTAAGCGCTCCTCGTCATTTCACCTCTCGAAACCTCGAATCCCGAAACGCCGAAAGCGCCCAGAATTAGGCTCATGGTTTTGGCGCCTGGTCACCAAGGAGTAGACCTAAAGGAGGGGCGCTAATGTTTATCATTCGACGAGACGGGCCCCAAAGTGTCGAGAGTGATCTTAGCCGTTCACCATGGATGAACACGTGGTGTGCGATNGATTAGGTCCTCCCAGCATTTTTCTCATCGCGATTTCACAGCAGGAAAACTTGCTCCTTCCTATCCACGAACCCCGAAACGCCGAAATAAATCTAGAAAATAGGCGTGGGGTCATGGCCCATGGTCACTCAAGAAAATAGAAAGGGCTTCACAAAAAGGAGGCCAAAGGCGCCGAATTGAGTTTCATAAGGGGGATACTGTGTTCTCCAGACGCCAATTCGACGTAATCTAGATCTTGATACCTGTTGGGAATGAATGAAGAAGAAAGAGGGTGGTTGAAACCTCCCCTCACTCATTAACTGCAAAGCATGGGTGCCCCGGCCGAAAGCCTGCCTGAGACAGTCCTCTATACCGTTTCTTTTCATGGAAGCCACGCTGATTCCTCGACTCACCAGGGGAGCCTGCACATGCTAATTTAGCATTTAAGGGCTCAGCTACCCCCTGGAGTGAGCCATGCAAAATTAAGGTGGCGTATGACAGAGGAGTGTAGGCCAGATTTGATTGAAGAGAATCCTCATCCCGAAAGTCCAGTAGGCCTCTGTTGGAAAAATGTTCAGGGATATATACACTTAGTTTTGATACTTTTCAATCTATCGATGGTAGAGCGAAGCTCTCGATTGTAATGTTTTAACAAACGCTCTAGTTTTTTGGTTATGCATATGTACGTAAGATTTCTTGTTTTATGAAAGATAGTTTCCCTGTTTCATCTAGTTTTCATCTCATACTAAGGGAGTTCATGATTGATTGATTCACATGAATTATTGCAGTTGCGTTATGATAAAGGTTTTATTGTGACACTATTTTATTCCCCAATTTTCTGCGTTTGCATGTAAGAAGATCTCGCGTTTAAATGCATTCTCCTACAGTCTGCTAGAAACCTGATGTTGACAACAGACCTTTACATCTCTTTGATACAAGTCTTCCCCCTACTCACCCTTACTACAACTCACTGTCTGAATTATGTCCAAGACCTCACCTACCCATGCATGCCTGGCCTAGTTTCAGAGTCGAAACAATATCGTTCGAGTTTACTTCCATTCAATCACCTCTTCCATACACAAACCGTGACATAAACTGATGGACATCGGGCTCTTCTCCTGTAAGCAATCAAGGAGTGAATTCCATCGCCAACAAGCTGGATAAACATGTACCCCATGCTCATCAACAATGTAGCCCAAGTATTGGACCCTATTCATTCCAAAGGAACATTTTTCCAAGTTTGAATATAGCTTGTGCTGCCGCAGAGTGCTCAAAACCTGTTGAATATGATGCATGTGCTCCTCCCAAGTTCTACTGAATATGGGGATGTCATCCAAATATACCACCACAAAAGAGTTGGTGAAGGGTCCCAATACATCATCCATCAACCTCATGAAAGTGGATGGTGCATTTGTTAAGCCAAAGGGCATGCCCAAACATTCGAAGAGACCTTCTTTAGATTTGAAATTTGTCTTCCATACATCAATGGGTTCTGTGGGAACCTTGTGGTAGCCATAATTTAGGTTAATCTTGCTGAAGAACTTTTCCCCCTTGATTTTTTCAAGAAGGTCATCAATTATGGGAATTGGGTATTGGTTCCTGACTGTGATTTTGTTTAATTCTTTGTAATCAACGTAGAGCTGCCAGGTCTCGTATTTATTTTGCACTAGTACAATCGGGCTTCCACAAGGGGAGGAAATGGGTCTGATGTGCCCCTTTTGAAGTATCTCTTGGACCTAGCGCTTGATTTCATCATTTTCCATCAGCGAGAGACGATAAACCGATCCATTAGGCAGAGGTGCATTGTGGGTTAGATCAATTAGAGGCTTGACTTGGTAGTGCATCGATGCCTCGATGGGTGAGGAGAAGATGCCTCTGTACTCTTCCACGATCCCGTTCACTTGCTTCTGCTACAAAGAGAGGCTCTGTGTAGAGGCCACATATGTGGCAACAATATTCTGCTTACTGTGAGCATGGATCATAAAGAAGACAAACTTCCTGGTCTGTGAAATGACCTTACTAAATTGATTAGCAAAGATTAAAGAAATAACGCTAGGCGGTGCTACCTCTGGTATCCTGTACAATTGTCTACCCAAAGTAATAATAACACTGCAGGGTCCAGACTCATACACAACATGTCGCTTCCACAAATATGGTTGTCCTAAAAGAGCATCACAAAATTCAAGGGGAGAAATATCACACAATACCTCATCTTTGAAAGGCTTGATGTCGTAGTGCAAACAACATTGTTGGTTGACGTGGAGATCTCTTCCTTTGAGAAGAAATTCAATGGTGTAGGGATGCTGGTGTGATGTCATCGACAGGTCCAACCGCTTGATGACCTCTACTGAGATCAAGTTATTCCAACTTCCACTATTGATAATGGAATTAAGCGAAGCCCCCTTTACTGACATTTGTGAGTGAAAGAGGTGTTCCCCTTCCTCTGGTTCTTTTGGCTCGCTTGGATGGACTTTGGTGGTAGCAACTGTGGCACTGGGTTCAACATCGATAATCCACTTCCCTCCTTCTAGATTTGATTCAGAGTCAAAATATTCCTCTGACTCATAAGCTTTCATCTTGGCCACCAATGACTGCTTGGAGCAACATTCTTCGGTGTTGTGCCAAGGGATTTTGTGGTATTCACACCATTTATCTGTGTCCTTCTTCAAATTCTCATTACCCTTCTTATGTTGTAGCTTGGAATGGTTGTCGTGAGAGTGGCCATCTTTGCTCCATCCCTTGTTTTGTGGGTTGGGGCCACCTTTTCCCTGCTTCGGATATGAGGAGTTTTCAGATCCAAACTCTCGCCTCTTCTTCTTAAATTTCTGCTCGATCTTGACAACATATCTATAAGCCATACCCAATTATGCGATGTCCATAAAATCCATTTCTGTTTGAATGTATCTATGCAGACAACTGCGGTATTTGATCAAAAGATGTCACTTAGAGTCTTTGATACCCAATTTGGTGCATAGGGTATGAAAAATATTGGTGAAATCTAGTACTGTTTGGTCCCTTTCCTGACGCAGGGTGGTCCATCTTGTGCACTGGTCCTCATAGCTTCCAACAAGATAATATTGTTCTTTAAAGAAATCCTTGAAAGAATCCCATTTGGGGGCAGTCACAAATATTTCATATTCCTCTATGGCCCTTTGCTCAGATTAAGTACCTCACCAGTCCTTAACATGGGGGATGACCTTGAGAAGTGCAAAAGTAATATTTTCCCTATTGGAAAAAATGTGGACCAAAAAATACCCTTCGAGCAGATTCAACCATTTATCTACAACATCCGCATCTATTAGTCCTTCAAATAATGGAATATCAAAATTTACCTATACCTTGAAGGGGGTTGCATGGTCATTTGATGAAGGCGCGTCTCTTGTGGAAAACTGTCGAAGGATCTGTGCAAAGTTGTCCATCATTTCGTTCCTTTACCGCTCAAAGGATTCCTCGAACAACATTTTAAAAGGATATCCTGCTCCATCATCTTTCTTTTCATCCCCCATGGGTTGTTTTCGGGCTCAGTGCGACCGATCCTGAAAAGGATCGACTCGTTCGATTCCCAACTTCTTGTACCCAGATCTTGTTGGGGACATGAGCAAAGAAAAATAAATGAAGAGAAGACCACTTTGATACTACTTATCCAGATTTATGATTTGAACGAAATGAATAACAGACTGAATACAATAACACATAGATACAGAGAACAACAACAAATATCCAGTGAACAATAAATTCCATTGAATAAATAAAATAGGTTGAAAGTGTAAATTTGTAGAACTGAAACAACTTGCTTGAATGGTGGTAACTTTCTCTGAGAAGAGACGTGGCTACTTCACGCATCCCTCTGAGCATAATGATTACAATGAGGCTCCAAAGGCCTTTTTAATATTACTCATGAATGCCAAAACCTTAGACATCGAAAAACCTAACTCTAGGAGATGGAAACACCAAAAGTTATGTGGGCCCTGATGGGTAAGTTGGTACCTCAACTTCTTGGGGTCGTAACTTTTTCATACGACCTCCATTTTAGGCACGTGATAGCCTGTTAGAAAGGTAATTTCGAGAACTACACATTATGCCATCAAACTCTGACTCCGTCTACATTTTGATGTGGCAAGCCAAAAAAACACTGTTTAAGGCCCCAAAACGGCCCTGGAAGCACATAAAGATGTATTGACATGAAAAATTCCAAACTAAGCCAGTTGGATTAGGTGGGCTGCCACCAATCTCCACCTGGAAGCTGTGTAGAGCTTCAGACAACCCCAAAAGCGTAGAACCCACTATTACAAAGAATTACAGAAGAATGTGATGAACTAAAATTGTCAAAAGGAGCCAGTTGGAATAGGTGGGTGGCCACCAATATCCACCTGGATTAAGATCACTGTTATGTTGTCAAAATTTGCCCAAAATACTTATGTTATTGGTGAATACTCTTGTTGAGAGCATGGACTTTGTGTAATGTATTTCTTGTATGTTTCTGTGTCTTTTTATTATTACAATTGTGTTTATATAATTTTTGCACATTATTTTCTCATTGATTAGTGTAGGAAGCTTATTGTGCACCTTTATTTATTTTCATATTTGTATATTTATATTATTTACTCAACATGGAGTAAATAATTTTATAATTAAAAGTAAACAAATTCTTATTTGAAAATATATTTTTTCTACTTCTCAAGATGAGCTAAATATGTAATTCCTTGGATGCTTAATATAGAGTTGACATGTGGATTAAAAAAAAATCAATATGAACCATAAATAAAACATTTCAATGTCCACATTAATTAAAATATTTCTATTTCTCTCTCTTTATATATATATATATATTTTGAAAATAATTTTTTGCAAGTGGTTTAGAACTTTGAATGAATCAACCGGTAAATAGGTTACTTTTTAAAAATAAAAATGCTAATGAAAATATATGAAATCTCTTCATATATATATATAATTTTTTTAAATTTAACTTTAAATACGTTATTTTTTGAAAACCATGTGAACCTTCTGAAAAAATTATACAACCTATGGACTAATCACTAGCAGTCAAACTAGGTTGCCAATTTAGGAAATCCATATAAATAACATAGAAGCACTGGTACAAAATACATAGTCTGACAAGCTATATCTTCAGGCATTGAAGTACAAATTTCAATTCTACGGCCATAACAGAGACCGAGGGACATTCTTCTCTAGTATCAAGTTTCAACTTCATTCTATCTGCTCTGCTCTACATCCTGGATTTCATTTGAATTACCTGCACTCTCAACCTCCATGTAAAGTTGAAGTGCCTTCCTTTGCATCAGTTTAAGCATATTGGGAAACCCATTATTCCTGGAAGGTGTCGATCTCTGCGTACAACCGAAAATCTAAATAAAATCCGGTGTGAGGCCCAGTATTTGAGCAAGTGAGCACCCTGAGAGTCCCTCAACCAGAAGATCATCCACGCCTCTTGCCAGACCAGAATCCGAATCCTCTTCATAGTACACCTTCATGTCATCTATGAATTCCCTCACCCACACCTGGGATGCACAACCTTCAACTTTGTTCTCATGATGACATCATTAGTATGTACAACTTATGTGGCAAGCACAAAGGGAGACACGTGTCATGATGATGTCATCATGATGACTTGGTAGCACCAAAGGCTGCCACGTTTCACTTGTTTTGGATTTTTCAGGCCGACATGTGGACCAATGAAAACATGCCACGTGGAAGTCCGTACATGACACGTGGCATCTGTACAATATGTGGCAGGCTGATGTGACATTTGTACAACACGTGGCAGGTTGACGTGGAAGAGAGGTGACATGGCAGGGTGACTGTACAAGGAGGTGACGTCGGGCATTGTTTGGCTGCCACGTGGCTCTGTCATGGGCTTCCACGTGGAAGTGGGCAAATGCCCAATGATGCCTAGCAATCAAATTTTTTAAATATATATATATATATATATATTAAATATACCACCAAATCTAGCGGTGGTTCCACCATATTGGTGGCATATTCCCCCGCCCACCAAAATTAGCAGTCCGCCTAAACCTCCGCCAGAATATCCTCCATTCTGGTAGCATCTCTGCCAATTAAAAGGCCAACCGCCAAACTGTTAAAACAATACCCCAAAAGAAACGAGATCCTGGTGGTTCGACCTTGGAACCTTCGCTTAACCAATGGCTTAATATAGCCTCCACTAACCAGTACGCCAATGGTCCCATTAATGTTAAACCACCCAGATTTTGTATTTAAAGGGGGTTTCTTCTAGAGTATGGGGGGATATCCAAGGGTGCGTTACGTACGAGAGAGACAAATTTTTTTAGACAGGGTACAAATTTCAAGACAGAGCCCAATAATTAATTACAGGTGTAGGCATGGAAATCGAGGCGAGATTTTTCTTGGGTCCGAAAGTGCCAGACTCAGATCGAGGCGTGGAGACAGTCATTTTTCGGTAATTCGATGCCACGAATGCAGTGGTGATGTTTGTTTTTTGATTTGAGCAAAGATTCTGTAACTTGACTCCAGAATGAGGTATACTTATGTATTTTTCCCAATTCTTTTGTGGAGTTAATAAAAAGGCCTACCCATTTTAGAGCAGGACCCGGAGACGTAGTCCACCAGGGACGAACTCCGTTATCAATTTTTTTCATTCATATTGCATGCTTATGTCTCTTTCCCGTTGAACTTTTCCTTCTTTATGGTGTACTTTAGTTTAAGCTCATTTAATACAATCCTTTAATAAGTGATCAGACAAAAAGATCCCAGATCATGTTGGTATAAGAGAAGTCATATTTGACTTGAATTGTTGAGTATGAATGCTTACTAGGGCCAAGCATAAGCAGGGTGAATGAACTCTTAAGACTTTCAATCCCTAAGTTTTCCATGCATCTCGAAGGAAGAAAATGGCATAAGAGGACAAGCGTGATGAACAGGAGAAAATTTTTCACATGGTCTTTTATCCCATGTCAGAAATGGTCGAATGAATGTATGGAGATTACGAGAAGAGGATGAAGAAGAAAGAGAATAAAAAGGAAGCACATGCAGATGATGATGCTTCGATAAACCAATGGGCTAAAGGATATCCTCTTGAGCCTCTGTCTTCACCTTTGAGTTCTAGTTCTTCTTCCTTTGAGCATTCTCATCATTCTAGCCATAAATCCTCTTTTAAGAAACTGTTATTAAAGCTTGATGAAAAATTTTCTTTACCTAAGTTTAATGGAGATGCTAATCCTGAAAAGCTATATAATTGGATCTGACAGGTTGAAGTATATTTTCGTGTTCATCATATTGATGAAGAGGAAGTTAAAGTGAAACTGACATCTCTTCAATTGGAAGGCACCGCTCTCGTAGGGTGGGAGAGCAAGATTCAGGACATAAGTAAGTGTGGTAATATTTTTTCCTCATGGTCGAGATTTAAATTAGAGGTGAGGAAGTAGTTCTATCCATTAGGGTATTAGATAAAGCAATAATGGAATGAAAAAATTTAAGGAAAAGTAAAGGTCAAATTGTACAAAGTTTCACAAAAGAATTTAGGAAGGAAGCTCTTGCATTGAACATTCCTTTGGATTCTTATGAAACTCTAATGAAGCATATTGGTGCACTTCACAATTATATTTGTCATACTTTACTAATATTTAACCCCACCAGTCTTGATGAAGTTTGTGTGCAAGCCACTCACCTTGAGAACAAGGGAAAACATGTTCAAGAATATCCCACGAAGAAACCTTCCAATCTCCCACATAAACCTTTCAAGAAGTTTAAAATGAAGGACAAGAATACCACTACAATGAAGAGAGACGGAGGAAAACCATCTTTCACTCATTGCAAGAAGAGAAGTCACGATGAAGAACACTGTTGGACACTGCATCTAGAAAAGAAACCAAAACAGTTTGGTGGAAAGGGGAAGACAAAAATCGTTGCTACAGTGCAATAAGATCTTGGTTCCGATTCAGGAGATGAAGGAAATATCATAACGGTTGGAATACAAGGTAAATATTCTCTTCATGCTAATTCAAGTTCCAATAATGAATCTCATGATGATGAACGAAAGAGGAATGAGTTATTTCATATAAGAATTGTATCTAAACATACTAAGATAGATACATTATTTGATCTGGGTTCCCAAGTAAACTTAATATATGAAGCACTTGTCAAGAAGACGGGTCTTGTAATGAAACCACATCCAAAGCCTTATCATCTTGGTTGGGTATGTGATAAAGAAAAACTTAAGGTCTCCAAACAATGTAGGGTTAGATTTTCTATTTCTTCAAAGTTGATTGATGAAGTAGATTTGGATGTTGTACCACTTGATATATGTGGCATAGTCCTGGGAAGTCCTCATCTTTATGATAGAAAATAAATCTTATTTCATCATGAGAACAAATACCACCTTACTAAAGGGGGAGTGGAATATATCGTTAGAGCTCATAGCATGAGGGTAAATACAACACTTGTTAGTGCAGGGAAAATGAAAAGACTCATAAACACTAATAAGAGATATGTACTCATGGTCGTCAAAGAGAAAGATGTTGGGACATCCGACACTTTCCAAGGGTGTG
>SNQJ01S0015171.1:133526-154749 GCA_010110895.2 Picea sitchensis
AATGGCAATGCAAGGAAAGGAATTGCATGGCGTGGCATGGCATGGCGTGGCATGGCATGGCGTGGCATGGCATGGTGTGGCATGGCATGGCATGGAATGGAAAGGAAACGCATGGCATGGCATGGCATGGAAAGGAAAGGCATGGCATGGCATGTCATGGAATGGTATGGATCAATAAGGCCTTGAAATGCTATGACATGTCGTGCCTTGCCAATCCATGCATTGCCTTGTCATGGCATGCTTTGCCTTGCCTTTCTATGCCATGGCAAGGCATGGTATGGAAAGGCATGGCATGGCATGGCATGGAATGATATGGCATGGATCAATAAGGCCTTGAAGTTCCATGTCATGCCTTGCATTTCCAATCCATGTCTTGCCTTGCCATGTCATGCCTTGCCTTGCCTTACCTTGCCATGATATGGCAAGGCAAGGCATGGCAATGCATGGTATGGAAAGGCAAGGCAATTTGTAATATACCCTATGTATATTACAATGCCATTAATTATTAATTAAATCATTAATGTAATAATTATTACTTTTAATGTAAAGTCACGTCTTTTTATACAAAAAGATGTGACTCTACTCATATATGTGTATTTATACACATTGTTGTACATTTGAATAAGACAATAGATAATAAATTTATAAAATATTAAATATATATTTTTATATATATTCGATTTTCAGCTTCCACTTGGTGTCTAGAAGCCGAAAACTTGATATATATAAAAATGTATACATAATATTTTATAAATTTATTATTCATTGTCTTATTCAAATGTACAAAAACGTGTATAAATACACATATATGAGTAGAGTCACGTCTTTTTGTCTAAGAAGACATGAATTTACATTAAAAGTAATAATTAGTACATTAAAGATTTAATTAATAATTAATGGAATTGAGCCCATAGGGGTGTAGACGGATTGGCAAGTGTCGTGTAAATGGAAGGAAATTTGTAAAAATGAGGTCTCATGTTCGATTCTCACCCAGATTTACTTGTGCGCCATTCTTGTGGGTTGGTTAGTTGCATCTGGGGTTATAGTGGTAGCCGACGGGGATCAACCCCATGTCACGCGAGTACGAGAACCGCACATTGTCGATTCCCCCAGTACAAAAAATAATAATAATAATAATTAATGGAATTGTAATATACATAAGGTATATTACAATTCATCCCTCCTAAAAATAAGCTCCATCCTCGAAGCATAGGTAAAGACAATATTTTGAATCTTCTATCATATATGTAGTGATGTTTCTTCACTAATTACAAAGTTTTTTTTTAAATATATTCGCAATTGTTTCCAAGTATTAGGTGTTCTACTAAATAGCTTACACATCCTTAAAATGTCATGTTTCCTTTTGATGTACATGAAGGAGAAAGGTATTTTATGCTCGAAGATTTAGGTAAGTAGCATTTGGACATAGTACACCTTTCAATACATTGTGCAAAAACATGTACTGATTTTTTTCCTCAACAACCTATGTGGTAGGGTTTCCATAACATCCATATTCATAACCTATTTGTCTATCCTCCTGGAATGCAATCAATTCTGCAGTATTTTTTAAAATGTATGTAGATGTCTGAACAATTGGAGTATCAATTGCATTAGTAACTATAGCACATCCTGTCTTTTCAATGAAATGGATGATGATGATTCCAACGGGGATAACAAAGTCCTTTTGCTCAGATCTATACATTGGACATGAATTTCTATGACGAAACCATTTGAGAGTGCACTTTGAATGATAGAGGTGTTTGTATGAAAAAATTGTTGCATGTTGTTCAGTGAAAAATGTTTCTTGACACACTGGGCACATCACTCCATCATCTTTTTCACTTTCTTTGCAAAACATAACTACTAGAATCTCATTGATTGTTACACGAAGACTATTGGGTACCTCTTTTTCCTCAATGGGACTACTAATTACTCTTTCCCCTCCAAATTTTCTCATGCCAATATCAATCATTTCATATCTAAAATCGACGTTATACGTACAGTACTCTAAATTTTGATTGATCTGATGCCATGTGAAACTGGAATTCCATATAATTTGATTGGAATAATTGACATTGGTTGTGTTGGAAATAATCTTGTATACATCGAAAAACAATAATATTGTCTAGAAATGTGAATGTTGTGAGATAGTCTTCTATTTGACTATTGAATCTAAAAAAAAAAACGTTCTCCCCACGCCATCGATCATCTAATTCATGTATATCAATAGTGTCTGATAAGCTCTCTACTTCCTGAGGTTGGTACTGGAGAAATAAAAACATTTTATTAACACTCACAATTGACACCAAATGGTTATCTTCTTCAAAATTCCAGTCATGTTTCTTTAACCATTGAATGGTATGCCTCTCACCCTCTCTTTCATCGTTGTCATATTGGTTCGACAATGTTCCCATGGAGTTTTGTGCAATGAGTTTAATATCGTTATCTTCTTCAAACTCGACATTGGCTCATTTTTTTTCTATTCCCGTCATTTGATGGCAATCACAATAACAAGTGTCCTAGTGTTAATTTTATAGTAGCTATTAAGTTTCTTTTCAATTTACTAGATAACAATAGCATAGGTAGGATCACTGAGAGAAACACAATCACAAGATGTACAACATTTATCCCGGGAAACCCTCATGGGGGAGAAAACCCAGGAAAAACTTTCTTAATATAGATATCCAATACAATGTTGAGACAATAAACCAAAACACTAGAGAATATCCAACACTAAGCAATGCGCCTCTCTCTTCCTATTTCTCCCAACTCCAGCTATCTCCAAACTTGTGCACTTGTTGAGTGGAATGAGTGAGTGAATGAATGAGGTGCTAGCCTCTCTTATTTATATTAGCTGGCAGGTGCTAGGGAGGTGTCTCTTCACTGGGCAGGGTCGACTTCTTCACTTAGTGGTTAAAACCACTTTAATTAGGCTTGGGGTCGAATTCTTAATTTTCATTATATAATTAGGGTTTGACCGATCCACAAAAGGGGATTTGGTCATTTACAAATCCCGGAATGATCAATCCACAAAAGGGGATTTATCTAATCAATAATGACTCAATAATAAATAGAATACTCTTTACAGTTACAATGTTTCAAAACTCCCCCTTAAAAATAAGGGTATTATACAACATCGTTAGGAGAGAGAGAGGGAAGCAACATCAACAACATCTGAAACATTGACTGGAATATCTATAAATCATCGTAATTTTTTCTCATCATCATTCACATCATGGAGATGGAGTAGCATCATCATCATTTGCATCAACATGGATTAGTATAACACTAATACATCATCATCAATAACATCAATAACAACATCATCATCATCATAGCACAAAGGTTGGAGAAATAACATCATCACAGCTTGAAGACTGGAGAAACAACATCATCACAACATGAAGGCTGGAGCAACAACATCATCATAGCACGAACGCTGGAGAAAAATCATCATCATCATCATGGGGCAACCTAATAAGGCAGGTGTTACAACATTTTTTGGTACTCTGACAGTCCCTAAGGAGCTTCCCAAGAATCATAACATTCCCTAGGATATAAAATCCTAACGGAGCTACCACATGGTACTCTGACAGACCATCCTTACCGGACCTTTGGGATCTGCCCAGGAATCATAAGATTCCCTAGGATTATAAAAATCATAACAGAGATACCACTACTTACCATAGCTAGTATATACATGCATAGGTACTATGACAGATCGTCCTTACCAAACCTTCGAGATCTGTCCATGGATGATCAATCCCATAGGATATAAAATCCTAATTGAGCTACCCGCTATTGTTCAAGATACCATAGTATCATCAGCATCACTCCCCCTTTCGAGGGAGGTCCTTCAGACTATACCAATCTTGTCTTGAAACTGCTCAAACTTTACATGAGATAGAGTCTTTATCAACACATCTGCAACCTACTCATATGTCCCAACATATTGGAGATTTATGGCTCCCCTCAGAACCATATCATGAATGTAGTGATATTGTATTTCTATGTGCTTCGAATTTTCATGGAACACAGGGTTCTTTGTCATATTTATGCATATCTGGTTATCACATAGAATCATGGTTGATTCCATCTCTAGATCAAATAGACCCGTCAACAACTTTCGTAACCATATGGCTTCACAACTGGAGGAACATGCAACAATGTATTATGTTTTTGCTATGTTTCATGGAGAAATACTAGATTGCAACTAGAGAAATACTAGATTGATTCCTAATATACCATGAAGTCATGGTTGACCCCAAACTTAAACAAAATCATGAAGTTCTCTTTCTATCAGAAACACTTCCAACCCAATATGAATTGGTATAACCAATTAGTCTAAAGTCTTGATCTCCATTGTAGCGGAGACCAAAGTCCAACGTACCCTTAAGGTATCTCATCGCATGTTTTGCAGCAACAAGGTGAACATGTATGGGCTCTAGTAGATACTAACTCAAGGTGTTTACAACAAAACATATATCTGGATTGGTGTTCGTCAGATACATCAACGATCCAATGATCTGTCTGTATAGCGTAGCATCAACCAATTCTGACGAAGTATCAACCAGGAGCTTCAACATTGTTTCCATGGGTGTATTCATGTATTTACACTCCAACATATCAAACCTTTTCATTATTTCAACTGCATACTTCCCTTGGTTAAGGAAGATCTTCTCTGGGCTCTTCCAAACCTCAATACCTAAGAAATAGTGCATTAGGCCTAGGTCTTTCATCTCAAATTTTGCAGTGAGCTTCTTCTTACAATCAGTGATGATCTTTTATTCTCCATTTAAGAATAAGTCATCCACATACAACAGCAATATAACAGGCTCATCATTCATAACCTTGAAGTAAAGGTTAGAATCATCTTTACTCTTGGTAAATCCCAAGCTCGTCATGAAACTGTCAATTCTTCCATACCAAGATCTAGGAGCTTACTTCAATCCATATAAATCCTTCTTCAACTTGCATACATGTGTCTTTATGTCTTCAACTTCAAACCCTTGAGGTTGTTCTATATACACTTATTCTTCAATAACACCATTTAAGAAGGATGTTTTCACATCCATCTGGTGTAACTTCCACTTCATCTTAGCTGCAAGGGCTATGATGGTTTTGATAGAAGTGTATATAGCTACAGGAGAAAATGTCTATTCATAGTCAATGCATTCCTTTTGAGAAAATCCATGAGCTACAAACCTTTCTTTATATTTCTAAATAATTCCATCAATAACATGTTTTATCTTGTATAGCCATTTGGAAGATACAACATATTTTCTCTTCGGTCTAGGAACTATTTCCCATACATCATTCCTTATAATGGATTGGTATTCTTATGTCATGGAATATTACCATTCTTTATTCTAAATGGCTTCTTCAAATCAAGTGGGCTCCTTCCCTATGAGATCACACATCAAATCCATATAAATGGATAATGGATTAGGTTTCTTAACTTGTCTCATGGTTCCTTCAGGGGCACCATACTTATCTCCATATTGAATAAGTTCCCTTGCCCAAGTCGGCTTTCTCTTGTGAGAGATCATCATCTGGGGAGGTTCTTGAGATTCTATCATATCATTATCTTCATGAATCTTATCATCGGGGGAAATTGTGGCTTCCCTCACTGGTTCTACAATTCTGGGAGGTACAGGTTCTTCTTCATATACTTCTTCAAGCTGGCATCTCCTTGATTTGTTACGTGTTGAATCTTCATCAAAGGTTACATATATGTTGATCTCAATATGATGGTAATGTGGAATGTAAATTTTGAAGGCCTTAGAGACCTCACAGTATCCTACAAATATTCCCTTCTTTCCTGAAGAGTCTAGCTTGGTTCTCTTTTCTTTCAGAATGTGTACAAACACTAGACAGCCAAATATTTTGAGATGGCTTACTTTTGGCTTCTTTCTGGAGAACATTTCTTCAGGGGTTTTGAACCCAAGTGAACTATGGGATATTTTGTTTTGTACATACATTGTTTTTCTTATTTCTTCTACCCATAAGTGCATTGGAATATCTTGATCATGGATCATAGTCTTCATTGCTTCCATTATAGTTCTGTTCTTTCTTTCTACTACACCATTTTGTTGAGGATTGTAGGGAGTGGTGAGCTCCCTCTTAATCCCGACATCTATATAAAATATTACAAACTCTTTTGCGGTGTATTCTCCTCCATTATCTGACCTAAGTATCTTGATTTTTCTTTCAGCAAGATTTTCTATCAAGGCTTTGAATTCCTTGAATTTCCCAAACACTTCATATTTTGATTTCAAGAAGTAAACCCAAGTCTTGCGAGAATAGTCATCAATAAATGATATGTAGTATACATACCCACTAAGAGAGGTGGATGTCATTGGGACACATACATCTGAGTGGATGAGCTCCAAGACTCCTTTTTCTTTACTATCTCTCTTTGGGAAAGGATTCTTGATGTTCTTTCCTTGTGCACATCCCTTGCACACACCTTCATGATCAACCTTGAAATATGGTAGACCTGTAACTTCCTTGCTCGCATATGGTAAGGCCTTGTAGTTGATGTGATCTATTATTCTATGCCAAAGTTCACATGGACTCTCAGTGGAGTGAATCAAGGTTGCATCTAAGTGACCTTTTAATTTATACAGGCCACCTTCTTTTGTTCTAATAACAATTGCATATTCTATGGTTTTTCCTTTAGATCACATGAGGACTTCACCATATATAAATGAAACCCTAAAGCCTTTCTTATCTAAGGATGAGATAGAAATAGATTTCTTCGTCAAACCTGGTACATATAGTACATACTTCATCTTCATTGAGGTACCTGAATCAAGTTTATAATTGGACTCTCCTACTCCTTTGATAGGGTACTAATAATCATCTCCAAGTGTAACTTTCTAGGGAAATTTATTTTATGTAAGGATAGAGAGAATGTCTCTCTGAACTATTATGTTCTTTGAAGAACCACTATCTATGATCCATGTATCCTCACCAGGTGACATCGATCCTGAGAGGACAGAGATTAAGACATAGTCTTCAATCTTTTCTTTAATCATTTTTGTGGGTGGCTCTTCATATTCAACTGTATGGGCATGGTGCCTTTTGTTCCTCTTCTTGTATTCTTCTCTTTTAGTTGGACAATTCTTAGAAATATGCCCCATCTTGTCACAATGGTAACATTGGTAGGATGAGAAATCCTTTTCTCTTCTTTGACCTTTCTAAAACTTCTGGAACCTCCTTGGAGGGTGAGATTCTTTATGGATGAATTTATTTCGGGAGTGATACTCCTTATGTGGGTGGGTATCCTTATTGAAGTGATTACTTATATTTACTCCTTTAGTATGAGTAGCCAGATCTTTATTTTTATCCCTTAATAGTATTGCTTCTCAGTTAGCTACTCTTGCTTCTTCTTGAACACATTCTTCTCAAAGACTGTCAAATTGTAGGTTTTCCTTTCTGGCACAAATGGTTTGTATGAATGCATCCCAAGTTCTTGTGAGACCATTAAGAGTTGTCATTATGAGTTCATCTTCATCTAGGGTATCTTCAATTTCTTCTAGTTGTTCCTTGAATTGAGAGATTCTAGAGAAATATTCATGAATTGTTTCTCCTTTCTGCATCTTAGAAATCTTGAGTTGAGTTCTCAAGTTCATCTTCTGGTTAATGTTTCTTCCTTCATACAATATGGTTATGGAAAGAAACATTTATTTTTGGGTATATTTAGATGACACTTGAGGGATCAAGTGATATTTGATAGAGTATGCAATGATTATTTTCTCCCTAACCATGTCCTTCTGGTACTTTTCTTTAGTTGTAGCATATGCAGGTTCTGGTACATTTTCTTTGATGAATATTGCTAGGTCATTATCTTCCAGAATGAGTGAAATACTATACTTCCAGGCATGGAATTTATCCACACCTTCTAAATTATCATCAAGCTTGGTGCTTGTAGACATCTTGACCTGAAGCTAGGAAAATGACCAAAAAATGAAAGTGCTCAGAATTTAGATCTGAACTTACCAGGAGGTGCGCTTGTCTGAGGGGATTAGCTTGGTGCAGTCAGTTTTTTGAAAATCCATATTTCACCCCTTGAAACTGAGCTTGCGCAATTTTGGATCGGTACTTCTTGTATTGGTTCTGGTTTCCTGGTTTTCTAGTTTTATGGTACCAGTGAAAACTAGGGTTTCACATTCCAGGAGTTATGTCCACTGAAAAAGTATGTTCAAGCTTCCAATGAGCTCATTAGGCTAGCTCGCACTTCCTTGATGATTTTTAGGTTGAAATTCCTCTTCAATAAAAATCCCTAATTTTCTTGTATGACAACAATGACGTTTTTCCTTATCCAGTTGTTATCACTGGAATTTTGTCTATAAATTGTTACAGGAATCCAGCATCTCCAAACACCCATTAGTTCATCCATGGCCCAAAAAATGCATTTCCAAAGGGAACAAAACTATACAACTGGTTATAAAATCAACATATGCTAAGGATACAAAGGAAGCACGTGCATGTGCGACAATCAAAAATTTCGGAAAAGAGCACATGTTCCCGATGTGCGACTATGGACGCAAAAAGCTATGCATACCTCAGAACGACACATTTATTATTTTGGTCGGCCTTCCACCCACTTCTGGTTCATCTCCCAAGTCAATTTGACACCCAAATCCAAGTTGAATCTGAGTGGGGGGCTAGTCAAAGACCTAAGGGTTCCCTAAAGAGCCCCTTGTTCACACTAAGGACTAGTTGAATAATGCCTCAAAGCTTTGCTATAAAAAGAGGCCATGGGTGCACTACGTTTCCAAGAATTCATTTTTATTGTTATGTTTCCTATATTCTCTTAGAGGAACCTCTTTCCTTACTAGAGCATACAAGCACCATTTCATTTAGCCATTCACATCACCTCTTGAGTGAATGAGCTTTGTATTTCTTCACCATTTCCTTCTAGTTTTATACTTGTAAGAAGATATCAATCATTGGGGGTTCAAGAGCCCTCCCTTGGAGGAAGAGGGGACCCATAAGTCTCCCTTTATCTTTGGTGTTTTCCCACTAATACAACCTATCCACTGGTGGCATGCATGTTGTTTATTTTTTTTTCTATTTCCCTTATGCACTCTAGTTTAGTTTATTGTATTGTCTTTAGCTTAGTTCTTTGTTTATTTATTATGATTTATGTTTCTAACTCTTGCATTCACTACTGTCTTGTCCAACTAACCCAAATGGACTTGTAAGCGTCCTTATTTTGTTCATTTAGGTGACGAAAGGGACGCAACAGATTGGCCACTGCATTGGGGATAGGTATCAATTTCCTCTGCATTTGGGTTTTTTGAGCACTTATTTTTGGTTTATTTAACTTGTAGGAACCATAACCGGCCCATGCCTTCCTGCAAAAAGTTAAATTCAGAGTTGAACTGAGAGAATTTCATCCAAAATTTTCTTCCCAGTCGTGTAACAGAAAGTGTGAGGGTTTTTTAACCCACGGGTGCCTCTTCCAAGCACGTGTGCCAAACTCACTGTGTTTCTCAGCGCATTCTGCGCACCTACGTCAAAAGGTCATTTTTTATTTGTGCATTGGCGCCAAATGCGCCTCTGTCTACTCTGTGACCCTCGCATCTGTCCATAAAATCATACATTGTAAGGGTTTTTGTGATCTGTTGAAGTACCATAGCCTTCTTAAGTTTTATTCTATGCAAATTTTAATATGCACCACACTTAGATTCCCTCTCCACATGAAGGGTTAGTCAAAACATAGGCACTTAGGGGGGTTAAAATCCATATTTATCCTCTTTTTGCTTTCATTTTTCCACATGGATGGCTTTCTTTTATTAAAGATAAGTTGGAATCATTCTATATCACAAATATAACCATTTGCATTGGGACCAGAAATTGAACGTCAATCTTTGAGTATGCTCTTCTTTCACGCCATAAAGCGATCTTGAGAATCAGAAAAATGATTGAGGGAAAATTTCATCTCCCTTAAAAGACAAAATATTTAGGAGAGGAAAACAGCCCCCTCGGGACTCCTCTTAGTTTCTTTTTCAAACTCATATTAAATTTGTAAGGGCACATACATGCCCACATGCTACAAAGATAGGATAGTTTCTGAAATTACTTTCTTAGATTACATCACTAGGGAAGTTTAAAGGTTTTGTAGCGGGCCCATACATGCCCACATGTCCACAATCTAGGATAGTTTTCAAAATATTTCTTAGATTAAATCACACTAGGGAATTAAAGGATTGGTAAGGACCCATATGTCCACATGCTAGTTCTCTAGGGACTTTAAAATTCCACAAGGTTGTACCAATGGTCTTAGATTAAATCACACTAGGGAATTAAAGGATCGGTAAGACCCATATGTCCACATGTTGTTTCTTTAGCTACTTTAAAATTCCATTGGTTAAAATACCAATGGTATTTAGTTAATTAGGTAATAAATACTTGTAAGGAACACACGAAGTCCATATGCATCAAGGTGACACCCAACTTATTAAAAATTTAAGTACACTTTCACTTATTCACACACAAAGTCACCACTCACTCACATAGTTTCATCTAGAATCGCAGGGAGGTTGAAGTAGGTTTCCAAAGGGATTTTGAAACACCTCACTCTTTTCTTGATGAGACTATCCACCCCCACTTAATTTCAACGTGAGATTAGTTCACACACCCTCTAATATCTCAAACAAATCAGTACTCCCCACATCTAAAAAATTTCTAAAAACTCACTAAGTTTCCCTCCACAGGAGGAGCCAAAAGAATTTTTTTTAGTCTAGGTAGGATTTTGGGGATAGGCATCCAAATAACTCCCCGTTATCTAGTTCTCACATCTTCAAACAATAGAAGTTGTCAAATAGGGAACTTTAAATCCTCCAAGTCAAGTGTTCCTAACACCATAAGGCAGGGAGATACCCATGAAGGGTCGAAGGCTGAGGTTCAGTTGTTCTATGCATCCCCCCTTGAGGCACCCATCTCTTGGACGGGATCCATCCCGTGACCCATTTCTGAGGCCAAAAATCTAAATGTCGCACTTTGACCGAGGTACCTAGTGACCAAATTTTAGGACATCTACCAAGGTGGAAATTGTGGGTTGCAATTGCACCTTAATCGGATTTGTTGTGGCTATTGGTAAATATCGCCATCTCTTTCGGGATATGCCCCCTCTACCCCTCATTATAACTGATTATTTCATCCTTCACTAGTTCCTCTTCTGGTGGCTTCAGACCCCACTGTTGAGTGTTATTGGAAGGTCCAGTGCTATTTGAGAGGAAGGATGTTACATCTCTTAGGACACAAGCATTTTTTTTCTTTGTTCTCCCACGCGGACAAAATCTACCTACCCACATGTATGCTTCTGTATCAATTGATTTATGTATGGTGCTCTTATAATTACATGCGATTGTAAGATATATTGTGAAGGTCCAAAAATTATAACAAAGACTCTTGTTCATTTATTTATCTCATCACAATTTTCACACATCCACTTTTCTATTCGGACATCATAGGGACCCACAGAATCCCTATCATTCCAGACACTTACTAAATATCCCTCCTATTCTAGGGGGAGTTCCTATTCTTTCCAACTCATTGACTCCACCTTCTCACACCCCTATGAGTGCTACTGTCTTGGGACCATCTTTTCTTGGTTCCACTTTACTTCGGTCCACTTCCCAAGGTCAACCGTCCACTCGCTTTCCTTTACAAAGAAGTAGGGGGCACACTTTTTCCCCAAGAGGAAGTACAACCCCACCTAACCCCCCTCAAGGGTCAAGTACCCAAAAAACTCACACCATGGCTAGATTTAATCCTCCACCACCACCCCAGATGCCATACTTGGCTTCCCTCAACATATTGGATCTAACTAAAATCACCAATGATCATAATTGCATGACCCCACATGGCCTGCAATGCCTACCAAACTCCCTTCAGACATCCCCAAGTTTGAAGCAAAAGAGGGAGAAAACCTGGCCAACCATATCATGACCTTCCACTTATGGTTCTCTTCAAAAAACAACATGGAAGACTCCGTCCGACTAAGGTTATTTCAATGCACACTCATTGGCCCATCAGCCAAGTGGTATGTAGAAAAAAAATCAGGGTCCCATGCGACCTTTGAATATTTGGCCAAAGCATTTTTGACCTTCTTTCAATTACCAATCTTCCACGACAATGGTCTTGAACTACTCTCTGATTTTAAACAAACCTTAGCCACACATATCGTTGACCACATTCATGAATGGTGTCGATGACGTAGTTTATGCAAAGCAGAAACCACCAAACAACAAAGCCTTGATTGTTTTCTCAGATCACTTGTCTCCATCCTTGGAAAAGATGTGGCTTCCACCTTCCCCCAATCCAAATAAGAATCCATCAGCAAGGCTCAACAATACAACCTCATCTACTCACAGTTAGGATACTTATACACGGTACTTCTTGACCTCCCCAGACCCGTACCATTCGACCAGGACAAACCTGGAATGTCTCACTCAGCAGATGGATTGATTGGTACCACAACACACCACAATCCACACATCAAACCACAACCTATGTACGGTACACCCAAATATCCACCTATATGTGGAGGTCCATCTTATTACCCCCCTCCCCTTTACCAACAATCATATCATGTTGTTCCCCCTCAGTCATTGGGGGCACCCCCGCCGACACCCATGCCATATCCAGTCTCTTAATCCAGTACAAGTCCACCCCCAACCCCTGGATATAAACCTAGCAGTAGTGGAAGTACCTCTACTTCCTATACGCCATATGGATCCTATCCGCACAACAATTCATATTTCCCATTTCCTGGTCCTCCCCAGCCGGTTAATCCTCCACCGGGACAACCACATGTCGGCATCAACTTTGTTCAACCCTTTCCCAGTCAACAAGTTCATACATTTGAACAGTTGAATATGTCCAATCCAACTCATAAGAAGAAAGGAAATAAATGAAACAATGAAAATCCAGGACCAAGAGAGAATGACCCCCACAACCATCCCGTTGGGGGAAACCAATACCAAGACCCACAAGGGAGCACCAATAGAAATCAACCACAACAAGGGAAGAACAAAAATCTTTAGACTAACTTCCCCTGCACTATATGTGGTGAGTATGGACATTATACTCATCATTTCCCCCAAATTCCTTATCTCCAATGGATGAGGTCATCTATGAACTCACAAGGCCATCCAGTACCACCTGTCCCTCAGCAAGCCCCACAATAGTATTCACAACCACCACCTCTGGTTGTTTTTCAAAATCCCATACCATACCAAGGTATCACCCAACAAGTGATCAACCCTACCCCACCACAAATGGGGAAATATCCAAACATGGGTATCACTCCACTCGGGAATCCAGTTGATCGCAGTGTCCTCCTCGCCAGTGAATAATTTCTTCTGCAAACCCACAACCGCCAATACGGTATGCCTCCTGACTCTACCCCAACCACCTCAGACACACTGCCAACTACTGTAGGACAACCATTGATGATTCCATGTCCTAACGCGGAACCCATTCCCTGCATACCACGTATGCCTTTATGATGGAATGTGCATAACCCTCATTCTAGGGTTGCTCATAATTATAGTCTGGTTGATGACTTAGCCCAATATCCCGAAGCCATGTTTGTGTTGGAGGTCCTCCAAACTTGTCCATCACAGCGAAAAACCTTACCTTTTGCCTTGGGGGCAGTCAACGCAACTGACACACAGCTGATCACATTTGATTCAGATAGCGGAGAACCACGTCTTCTCGCCCAAGTATCCTTCCAGATACTAGTTAAGATATGGAACACCACATTTTATCGATGTATCATCGATGAAGGTGCATCCACATGCATCATGTCTAAAAATGTATGGCATAAAATTGGCTCCCCTAAGCTAGTACCATTTTCCATCACCCTTCGATCTTACGATGGTCAACCAACATCTTCCACAGGGCTTTGTCAAAATGTCCCCATAGAACTTGGGGGAAAAACCATCCTCATTGACATTGAAGTTATCGATGCCCAGCTTGATTACAATATCTTGTTCGAACGCGACTACATGTATGCTATGAAGGTGGTCGCCTCTTCTGTGTTTCATACGATGATGTTCCCCCATAATGGGGAGATCATCACCATTGACAAACTTACACATTATGAGCCTAACCATTCTGCCAACATCGATAACATCTTCCCCCTTTTTTGTGTTAGCTCGAATGATTTTCTGGTTGCCAACATTGGCCCTGGATTATTCCAAGACCCATGCATGTTGGGAACTTATCAGGGAGTGCCATTGTTCCTAAACCCATCTTTTTTAGCACAAGTGTGTGTAGTTTCCTCTAAAGGAACAGACATCGAAGACAAGAATCCTATCACTGAGTCCCCTCCCCATATCAAAGTTCCACCAGTTGGAGAAATACTACCTCAGGAGTTCCCTGAGAGCACCACCGCACCACTTATCACATATCTCCCCCCCCCCTCCAGGGGAAAATCAGGGTTTAGGAGACATTCCCCCAGGACATTACCCAAATTCCCTTTTTCTAACCCCCACATGGAATCGAAGCATCTACATCCACCCACCTGTATGGTATCTACATCCCCCCAAGATGGTTCCTCAACCATCCCTTCCTCCTCAGTCAAAGGGAATCCCGATGCAAATCTCAGTCCTAACTCCGGCTACGCCACCCTCACCCCTAATCGCCAACACCACTGATATGGATGGGGGAAGATGGAAAAAGAAAGAGCCCATCACTCCACTCCCTCCTCGATTTCAACTCCCTTTCACCTTATGTGACAGAAAAGGACACCCCACTCACCAATGTCCTTCTCTTCTCGAGCTACGTAGTTTTATCCAGCTTCCTCAAGCATCCCTTTTGCTTGTCACTCCACCAAGAATGTCCCCCACTACTATGGAGTCATCAACCACACGCAAACAAAAGATACGAACCAATTTTTCTTGTGCCATATGATTAGAATATGGGCATTACACTCATCATTGCCCCTCTATCCCATACATCTGCCACACATTAGCCGCAGAACACCACACATATCTGTCTGAGCCTCCTCTGGCACTCCATACCAATGCTCCCATGAATGTAATTCATTATATTTATTCATCAATGCTCGAGAAAAGGGGAGGTCCATGTCCTCCCACCAAACTACCACCCGATCGCCCGTAGTCTTGGTGCAACTCGAATGGCATTATGGGCCCAGCGTCCATATCTAAGCCCTTTTCCCCACTTTGATTTTTTGGTACAAGAGCCCATAAGCTCCATTTTCCGAACCATTTTCACCCATTTTACAGTCACATTCCCTGGGTCACTATCCATCCCAGGCCCTGGGGGATCATTTTTCTCACATAATGCCTAGGTATGCATGCTCATGTTCAAAATTATCAAATAATTGTTATATGTTCTTTATCTTCAGATATTTTTCACGTCGGGTATTTGGTTTTCATGTGTGCAGGTACTTGGTCACCACAAATCAACACAACCCCTTCTGGTAAATTCTCGACACTGGCATGTGTTCATTCCCTCTAAATACCAATTACATCTCCCAGTCACACCCTCCGAAGTTTTCCTATAGGATCCTCACATCCAGCTTTGTAGTACTATCATCTCCACTGCATTTCAAGTACTGTCACCCGGTAGCACTCTTCCCCACATGAGTTGTCCCATTCATAGTCCCCCTTGGCACTTTGACACTCGTGTTGCCTTCACCCCCTAGGGATGGGACTCTTGATAGTCTTACACATTTCCAAGAATCAGACACATACTCCTTCTCCTCATTTTGCTAGCTTTCCCAATGGACTCCCAAGTTATCTCATCATGGTTCAAGTTTGACTGTGCCTTCGCAATATCATCAACCCTCCATTTCATCCACAATCAGTTTTCCCATCTGCAGATTGTCCTCCATTCATTTAACTCATACAGAAACCCACCCATAGGGCCCCCGCCCTCCACCCATTCTCCACGCAACTTGTTCCCTCACAGTCCAAGCCATATTGCACTGGGGCACCCATTTCTGTATCTATACACTCATCCCAAATTATTCTTTATTCATTTGGTAATTGTAAAAATCCTTTGTTTCCATCATTTACATAGAATTTTGTCATCACCTTTGGCGACCTTCTTTCCCTGGAAAAGAAACCCATGCTGCCCTTGGTTGGGTCATTCCTTACCTTCTACTCTTATTGACATTGTCCATAAAACCCTGATTATCCCACAGTCCATGTACACCTGATCTCTAAGTTTGTCCACTTTGTCATGCCTCTGGCACAATTTAACCCACGTTTAGTCATCCCCCTAACACTAGATCCAATTTCACGGTTGTTGCCACTCATACTTCACATATATCCCCAACCAAGGATAGTATTGAGTCTCACCACATCTTGAATTCATCCATGTACCTCATTAGTTCCTGATCTCATCTAGTGGATTTCATGAAGCCCTTTTCTTCTTGGAGTCGTGTCTCCCTTTCTATCGACATCAGCACAGTTTCCAGAAGGGTGACAGTATCTTGACTCTCATTACCTTTACAATTAGGAGTCTCGGATGGCACAGGGAGAACCATCATTGCTCTCTATTGTAGTTTACCCCCATAGCATTTGACTTCAACACCATCTCATGTTATGGTGGGTCTTACTTTGTGACTATTGCAGTTGTTTTATATTAGCCGAAGACCTCTGAAATTTCATAGGCTATCAATGCCTGCAAATCATCGACACTTATTACAGGTGTCATCGCCTCTTTTCAGAGTTTGTTCACCATCAGAATTGTCCTTTTCCATTATCAAACCACCCCGAAGGGTGATGCAGTTATCTACATCAACATATAGCTTCAGTTACTGTCTTACACATTTTGAGTTACATGACACGAGCATGAGGCATGCTCACCTTGTTTGTACACAGTTTTATTTTTCCACACCTAGCGGAAGGTGTGGGTCCCACAGGTTCCCTTCTCCCTCCAATGGGTCGCTCTTGAAACTCCCCTCAACATTATTTCTTACAAAATTACTCTTAGTAGAAGAAACATTGATGTATTTCGGCTATACGTATGCTCCTAACCTCACACCTCAGGGGCATCTGTTATCACTGGAATTTCGTCCAGAAATTGTTATAGGAATATATCATCTCCAAACACCCATCCGTTCATCCATGGCCCAAAAAATGCATTTCCAAAGGGCACAAAACTATACAACTAGTTATAAAATCAGCATGCGCTAAGGATACAAAGGAAGCGCGTGCACGTGCGACAATTGAAAAACGTTGGAAAAGAACACATGCACCTGATGCACAACTGTGGAAGAAAAAAGTTGTGCATACCTTAGAATGGCACATTTATGATTTTGGTTGGCCTTCCACCCACTTCTGGTTCATCTCTCAAGTCGATTTGACACCCAAATTAGATCTGAATCCAAGTGGGGTGTTGGTCAAAGACCTAAGGGTGCCCTAAAGATCCCCTTGTTCACACTAAGGACTGGTTGAATAATGCCTCAAATATTTGCTATAAAATGAGGCCATGGGTGCACTACATTTCCAAGAATTCATTTGTATTTTTATGCTAGCTATTTTCTCTTAGAGGAACCTCTTTCCTCACTAGATCATATAAGCACCATTTCATTTAGCCATTCACTTCACCTCTTGAGTGAATGAGATTTGGATTTCTTCACCATTTACTTATAGTTTGCTACTTGTAAGAAGAGATCAATCATTGGGGGTTAAAGAGCCCTCCCTTGGAGGAAGAGGGGACCCATAAGTCTCCCTTTCTCTTTGGTTTTTTCCCACTAATAGAACCTATCCATTGGTGGCATGCATGTTGTTTATTTTTTGTTCTATTTCCCTTATGCACTCTAGTTTAGTTTCTTTTATTGTCATTAGCTTAGTTCTTTGTTTATTTCTTATGCTTGATGTTTCTAAGTCTTGAATTCACTGCTGTCTTGTCCATCTAACCCAACTGGACTTGTAAGCGTCCTTATTTTTCTCATTTAGTTGACGAAAGGGACGCAACACCAGTGAAAGGTGCTCTTTTCATCTTGGCTCTGAAACCATGTTAATTTTAGAGAAGATATTGAGTTTCTTTTCAATTTAATAGATAACAATAGCATAGGTAGGATCACTGAGAGAAACACAATCACAAGATACACAACATTTATCCTGGGAAACCCTCATGGGGGAGAAAACCCAACAAAAATTCCTTAATATAGATAGCCAATACAATGCCAAGAAAATAAACCAAAACACTAGAGAATATCCAACATTGAGCAATGCGCCTCTCTCTTCCTTCTTCTCCCAACTGAAGCTATCTCCAAAATTGTGCACTTGTTGATTGGAATGAGTGAGTGAATGAATGAGGCACTAGCCTCTCTTATTTAAATTAGTTGGCAAGCGCTAGGGAGGTGTCTCTTCATTGGGAAAGGACGACTTCTTCACTTAGTGGTTAAAACACTTTAATTAGGCCTAGGGCCGACTTCTTAAGTTGAATGATATAATTAGGGTTTGACCAATCCAAAAAAGGGAATTTGGTCATTTACAAATATGGACATGATCAATCCACAAAAGGGGATTGATCTAATCAATAATGACTCAATAATAAATAGAATACTCTTTGCAGTTACAATATTTCAACACCGAGGAGTGGGAACAATATTTAAATGTGAGAGATGTCCCATTGGATGGGAATCTTATAGGCTAATCACCTCTATTATGGGGATTCTATGTGATTTTATGGTGGAAATTTTCATCAGTATGGCTTATTCTACTTTCATCTATGTCCTAATGTATAGATGCGACATTAATTTTTTCTTCATCATCAAAAATCTGGTAATACCTGAAGTACTGCTCGATTGTATTTACCCATCTTGTTGCTTCTCTTTCATCTGATCCATCAAATTCTATAAAAATGATATTCTCCTTGGGCATGCCATTATTAGATGTTCCCATGTTAGGAGAGTAATGTGATTGGTGAGGCCCCCACTGCGAAGTTGAGTTACCTGGGTTTCTACTTCCATTTGTGATTGATTTGAGATCTAATCTCATGTCTTGGTAGTTGTTTTTTCATTCCGCTAGTTTTCTATTTAGTTTGCCAATTTTGGCATCGAACAAAGTACTTACTTGATTTATAAGGCGTGCAAAGAGCTCTTTAAGGCCTTCTCTTAGCTCCAACATGGGGGGAGTGTTGTCCTCTATCTTTTTCTCTACTTATCCTGGCTTTCTCCTCGTGTTGCTCATGTTGAGGTTGATGTATTAAATATTTATTATATTTAACATTTTAATATTAAATATAGGGTATGTTATCAAATGGAAGGAAAATCATGGAGAAGGGAAGGATAATTAGGGTTTTAGGGTTTGAACGAAGCGAAAATAATGGAGGAGGACAGAGGGATCCGCAACGAGAGGAGGGAAAATGAATGGTTGATTGAGATGGTGAATGGCACGAAGGGGTATGAGGGGGATGAAGTAGTGAATTATGGGAATGGAGGGAACAAGAAAAGAAAAAGGAAATGGCAGTGAAGATGAGGTCACTGGATTGGAGGTTGAATGGCAGTGAAGAGGAGGAGGGTGAATGGAAACAAAGAGTATGAAGGGAAAAAGGTGGAGGCCAAATGGCAGCGAAGAGGAGGGGGGAGAATGGCAGTGAAGAGGACGAGAGGGAGGTCATGATGTTGGTTGCATGGGACGAATGGAAGAGAAGAGGAGCTGGGTGAATGGCAATGAATAAGGAGGTTGTGATGATGGTTGTGGACTGCGGATGAGAGTGGGAGGATTGGGACTATGTGGGAGTGGGAGTGGGAGAGGATTTTCGTGGGAGTGGAAGTGGGAGAGGATATGCATGGGAGTGGGTGAGGGACTACAAAATATACAAAAAGAACACTCTGATACCAGGGGAGTGGGAGTGGGAGAGGGGCAAATGGAGGTCACGAGTTTGGAGGATGTGAGGAAAAGGAACACTCTTATACCAACTAGAAGTTGAAAACTGGATATATATATATATATATATATATAAATAAGTATATATTTTATACTTTATATATTTATTATTCTATGTCTTATTCAAATGTAAAACAATATGTATAAATACGTGTATATGAGTAGAGTCGTGTATTTTTGTCTAAAAAGATATGGCTTTACATTAAAAGTAATAATTATTACATTAATGATTTAATTAATAATTAATGCCATTGTAATATACATAAGGTATATTACACAAGTGAAGGCAAGGAAAGGCATGGAATGGAAAGGCAAGGCATGGCATGGCATGGAATGGCAAGGCATGGCATGGCATGGAAAGACAATTCAAGGCATGGCATGTTAAGGCAAGGCATGGCAAGGCAAGTCATGGCATGGCAATGCAAGGTGAGGCAAGGCATGTCATGGCATGGCATGGCAAGGCAAGGTAATGCATGGCATGGAAAGGAAAGGCAATGCAAGGCATGCAAAGGCAAGGCATGGCATGACAATGCAAGTCAATGCATGGCATGGAAAGGAAAGGTAATTCAATTCATGGCATGGCAAGACATGCAAAGGCAAGGCATGGGATGGAATTGCATGGCATGGCATGGCATGGAAAGGAAAGACAATGCATGGCATGGCAAGAAAATACATGTAAAGGAATGGAATGGCATAGCATAGCATGGAAAGGAAATGCAAGGCAAGGAAAGGCATGGCATGGCATGGAAACACAAGGAAATGCATGGCATGGCAAGGCAAGGAAATGCAAGGAATGACATTGCAAGGCATGCAAAGGCAAGGTATTATGGATCATTGGTGTAATGAGGCTACACCATAAGGATGGAACATAAACTTCTTTACTGACATCCATTTCTATGTAAATCCTATTAATTATGATAATCCATGTTTCAAAACTGTGAAGATACCTTAGATCCATGTTTCGAGTTTTGTGGATGATTTTGTGGTTAGGAATTCATTAATGATCATTGATTAACCTAGTAAGTTCTCTTTCTAAATCGTTGATGGTTATTTCTTGAATGTATTAAATAAATGTTTTATCAAAGTGGTGATATTGCATGTTATCTTGTATTCTTATTGAATTAAGCTTTTCTTGAAACCCTTAATTTCATGGTTAGATTAGGACTTACCCTCAATTTCCAACCTTGTTAGCTTGACATCTAGGGTTTAATTGTCATATTTCAGCCTTAGAATCCACCTTGACTCCTTTAATTACATTTCTATCATAATTTTAAGCCCTTTAGGGCTTGATGTCTTGAATATTCTAGGGTTTCTATGTGATGCAAGAGCAT